>PTEX01000212.1:1004050-1058085 GCA_003342815.1 Eudromia elegans
GCGTCGTGCGCGGCGCCGCAGCGCCCTCCAGCGGCCGCCGCCGCCTCCCGCCGACGGGGCGCCCGGGCCGGGGGGGCCGCTCCGTGCACCCGAACCGGGGAGAATCGGGGGAAAATAGCCACGGTTTTATAAAAAGAATGTATTTATATAGACAGTTATATACACTTACATTTTCAATATATATAATAATGTATATCTTTTATTTTAAAATATATTTATATATTATATATTATATTATATTATATTATATAGTAGGTATATTGTGTATTATATATCCATATATAATATGGATATAAATAGTTATAAATAAATATTTTATGTATAATGTAAATATGTATTTATTTTAGTATGTATTTCCTATGTTTTTATACATGTATACATAAAAGATGCTTCTCGTGCTCAGAATGCAAAAGCTCCATCAAAGCCCGGCTCTCCTCTACAGACAATGATCCAGAAGGGGAAGATCTATTTGGGGAAAATCATCACCCTTGCGCTGAGTGTTCCCATGGCCAAAAGCCTCGCGTGGGCAGACGTTAATTACAAAAAATTAAAGCACAAGTAACAAATACAGGGTATCTTTGAGCCTTGCTCTGGCCCTGGTGCCTTCCCGTTTCCCCCTGGCCAGGCGGGCGCGGGAAGAGGTTGGTTCCTGCTCCTCCCAGCCCTCTCCGAGGGCAGGATTTGCTTTCTGGGTGCGGGGCTGGCACTCCAGGGACAAAGATCGGGCGCCCGCTTCCTCCTCGGCCCGCACACGAGCGAGGCTGCCACCCAGCACGGGCGTCCGCTGCCTCACCCGTATGGGCAACGTCCGGAGCTGCTGCACCGCCCTGGCAAGGAGGTAACAACGTACAGACACTTCCTATTGATTTATGTATTGATTTATGTATATTGATTTATGTATTGTGTATTTACGTGTTTGCACGAGGGAGGATGAGCTCTCGGGCACGCGTCGCTCTCTGCGAGGCGACACGCCTGGTGTCACTGTCCTCAGCTCACGGAGGCGCTTCCCAAAGCCTCGGCTTTTCGAGTACGGCTGCTGGGAACATGGCCCAGGGCAACCTCAATGCTTCTACAGCCCTCCTCGTGCTGAGGCCACGCAGGGCTCCCACCGCTGCGGCGCCGTGCTTGGGGATGCAACACCCCCTTAGTGCTGAGGGATGCTCCTCGCCCTGGCGGGACCGCTCCAACCGCAGAGCGGAGCCCGCCAGCCAGGTCAGCACCACGGAGCCGAGGGTCCTGTTACTGCCAGGTGCTGGGCTGCAGTGGCACGCGCGCTCGCTGTGCAGCCTGGCGCAGACGCGAGCAGGTGGCCCTGCAGCGCTGCGCTCCGGCTCCTAGCCACAAGCACTTCCTGATGGGCCACCTGGGTGTCGGAGCCGTGGCTCGGCTCTCGGAGCAGGGCCGTCGTCCCTCCGGCCGCTCGGGGACATTCCCAAGCCAGGCAGCGAGCAGCGAGCATGCCCGCTGGGCAGCAGGATCGAGGCAGTGCAGGCGGCCCCGCCAGCACCCGCTCCAACTTCCTGGCACGCAGGGAATCCTCAGGCATCGTGTTACACCATGTGTCCTTGGCTCATCCCTGTACAGTCGGAGAGCGCTGTAACAAGAGACACTTCATTGAAAGAGCCGCTGCGCCGGAGCGCAGCTCTGTGGACAGGCTTCCCCCCGAGGTCCCGATCCACCCGTGCTCCCAACACAGTCCTGGAAGTGGGATGAGGGGACAGCCATCCTGCTTTGCTCGCAGCACTGCAGAGCCGTGGCCACACGAACGCACGGCCCACAATGCCCCCCGGCGCGTGGTGGGCTGCATGCCCAGGCGCTGCCACGACACGAATAAATAACGGCGATAATAATACCCGGGGGGCGCCCGCCAGCACGCCCTGTCACCTGAGCCCGCGCGGGCAAAGAGCAGCGCGGCCGCTCCAGCACCGCGAGCGTCCCAACGCGCTGACATTTGGCCGCCCGCGGGGAAAGGCCAGCGGGCGCGCGGGGCAGCACAGGGGCTTGTGCACCCTCAGCCCGCACACTGCCCTCGCCTCATGCGCGCTCACCCTACGCGTGCCCTCACCCCACACGCTGCCCTCGCACCACATGCCCTCACTCCACGCACTTGTCCTGCCCCCACGTGTCACTCTCGCCCCATGCACCACCCTCGTCCCGTGTGCTTGTCCTGCCCCGCGCACTCTTCCTGCCCCATGCACTCTTCCTGCCCCACTCACGTGTACGGAGCTCGCGCACTTGCAAGCTGCAGGAGCAGCAGGTCACTGCCCTGCCAGTAGTAGCGCGTGGGACACCTTTCAGTCACAAAGCACCTCCACCAAGAAAAGCCAAGAAAATCTCAGTTAGGGCAAAACGTGTTTCCGTGAGCTGAGGGCCGTGCTCTTTCTACAGGTTGTGCTGGTGCTGCAGAGAGGAGAAGGATGAGGGACCAGATGAGCTGAGTAAGTCCCTGCCGGGCGCAGTGGCACTGCCCTAACTCGGGGCAGGCTCGTGAGCAACAAGCGGAGCACGCTGGGAGGGATGCGGGAAGGACCAGCAGCTCCAAACCTTGCAGGGCGCTAGTAAAGAGCACAGACGCTGAAAAAGTTCATCTGATGCATCCGGCCGGAGATGCAGCGTCTAGAAAGAGCGCAGGCCGAGCAGGAGGGCCCTGCCGGGGTAACGTACCACGTGTGGCGCTGCCTCTGGCCTGTGGCTCAGCAGGATAGAGCCCTCTCACTCCCAATGGAAGAGCTGAGCACGGGCGCTGTCCCTGCTGCCATCTCAATGACTGGGATAATGCGCCGCAGAGCTGAGGGGCACAGTGCTATATCTCCTGCTCCTGCTCAGGAGCGATCCCGAGGGATCCTCTCCGGCTCTCTGTGCCACGGGGCCCAACCCTGACGCCTAGGCCGACACACTGGCACTGACCATACTCCCTTCCCCTCTCTTTCCCCTCTTCCTTCTCAGCACAGCTCTCCTGCATGGGATGCGGTGCTGTGTGTCCTGCCAGGCTGCCAGCACTCCTAATGTTCGCTTGTGTTTCCCACAGCTCGTGTGGAGGGGACGCATGCTGCAGGAGGAGCCGGCGGACCCAGCTGCACAGGTGAGAGCATGGCCCCTCGCAGAGGAGTCCTTCCCTGCAGCCCAGGGTGCACCAGCGGCGGGCTGGGCATCTCCACGGCAGGGGAAGATGTGCCTGAGCCGAGCGCTCGTGCTGCAGTCGCCATCTGGCCTCTTAGGGCGCCCTAGGACGGGCATGTGCGCCAAGGAGCTCCCTCAGCACACAGACCTGCTGTGGCCTCAGCCTAGGGAACAGCGCGTTCCGGCAGCAAACTGGGCAGAAGCGGGAGCGATGGGATATCCCAGGAGGGCAGGAAGTGCCTGAGCAGGGAGGCGCCAAGGAAGCCAGGCTGCTCTTGCGCCTCTTCCTGCTCTGAGTGGATAACAATATTTTTCCCTTTCCTTCTTCACCCTCATCTGTCAGAACACTCATGACGGCACGTCCCGCGCCACGGGCTCTGCGCGGAGCAGCGCACCCAGCCTGCCTGAGCACGGGTTTCCAACAAGTGCTCAAGGACACAGCCCACTGCACGGCTGGGGATAGCTCAGGTTCCAGAGCCACCCTTGCCACTACTCCTGAGACCCTCGCAGGGCACCAAGGCCAGAAGTGGTCCCTGGGAAAGGCAGAGGGGCCATTCTGAGAGACACTCTCGGGGTACTTTGGAGAGGATGCAGCCCCATGCAGGGCTGCTCACTGGCTTCCGCGTGAGGTCACGGTGGGGTCTGGCACCCCGGCCTCCAATGCCCTAATGACCGGGCTGGGCCGAGAGACAGCACCCCCTGCCCAGAGGGGTTGGTGGAGAGGTGCAGGCCAGGCGGTACACGGAAGGTGACTGCCTGCGGCGCTCCCCACAGCAGCACCCGCAACCCAAGCGGCGACATGGCCCCGTGGCCACCCACGCAGCCCAGCCCGCGAGCAGGTCCCACGCTGCCGCCCGCGTGCGCACCGAGCGCGCCTCGCAGCACTGAGGCGGCCCCCGGCACGCCTCCCGGGCAGCGCCATTGCGGGAAAGGGAGCACAGGGCTGAGAGGGCAGTGGAAAGTTCCGCCACCCTCCTGCGTCTCGCACGCAGCTGCTGACACAGCAGAAGCGGCGCAGGGGCCATGCAATGGAGTGATCTAGGGCACGGCGGGAGTGGCCTCGCGTCCGCTGCTTGCTCGGAACAGGGCAGGGAGGCCGCAGAGCAGACTGAAGCTCCTCGCGTCATCAGGGCACAACTGTGGCGCGGAACACGGCGCGAGTCTCAAAGCTGCAGGGCTGACCTGTCATCGAGGAAGACACTGGCAGCTGGTGGTTGTAAATGCAAAATGATAGATATGGGGGGGACGAAACTCCCAGAAAAGCCCCAAAGTCCAAGTGTGCCTGTGCGCCCTGAACGACGGCCTCTAGACGGTCTCGGAGCCATGGCTGGCTGTGGCTTTGCCGCACACCGGAAAGGAAAGGGTGGCAGCGGCACCGGGGCCACGGTGCGAGGCGACAGGTGAGAGGGCAGCGCGAAAGGCCAGCGGGCAGATGGCGAGAGAAAGTCACCGCGGCCATAAATCTTGGAGCGCGGGGCCACAGACGGGCCCGGCCCAGGTGGCCGCGTGCGCAGGCACCTGTTGCGGCCCGGCGGGAGGCCACGCGCGGCGCCCGCGAGGACGACTCGACTCGCGTCCCCCTAAAGCCACCCCGCGGCAGCCCCCGGCGCAGCGCCCACTCCAGGAGCGCCCGAGAGCCCACAGGTGCCGCCGGTCCCACGAGACCCCGCGCTGGCAGCGCCCGCACGGGCACGGTGCCAGCAATAAAATTAGCCGGGCGCCTCGCGTTGGCAGCATGGGCAGCGAGTGGCTGCCACAGCCGCCCCCGGCCCCCAGCCAGCGCTGGGGAGCCCCGGCCGGCCCCGCTCGAGGCCGCTCCGGGGTGCAGGACACGTGGGCGGCCACGCCAAGCGGGACCCGCGCCCGGGCTCTGCCCCAGGACCTCGGGCTCTGCGCGTGTGGCACGGTCCTTTTAAGGGCTGCTGCGAGCCCCGGCCTCAGAGCGGCCCCCCCGGCCCTGCTGCCCCGGGGGATTTGAGTGCGGACAAGTGCGCGGAGCTGAAAGGGCAGCAGCCGGGGAGGGAGGGAGGGCGAGGGGGGAGCACGAACATGAAACGGGACCTCGGCCGCTGCCGCGCGGCTCCTTCCTGCAGGCTGGGAAAGGGATCCCGGGGGCGCTTTCCTGCCGTCACCTCTGCATTAGGGTAGGCTTTGGCAGCGCCCCGATGGTGCAGCTGGCGAACGGGCGCGCACGGCAGCTCGGCAGCAGCCCCTGCGCCTCTCACAGCGCACACAGTGCACGGAGCCCCGCACAACGCCCATGGGCACCGTGCAGCTGGGGCGCGAGCCCGGCGCACTCGCCATCAACCTGCTGCTCGTTGTGCACCCCGAGTGCACGGCGGGCCGGCTGCGAGCGCACCGCGACAGGCCGTCCGGAGGCAGCGCCACGGCCCCCGCCACAGGTACAGACCCGCGGCCGCTGCAACGGGCACAGCAGGGCAAGGGGGCCGGGGCTTTGTCCCTCTCTCCGCTCTTCGTGTTGCTGCTGTGGGTCGCACGTGCCGTGAGAGCCTCGGGTTTCACCTGCTGCAGCCGTGGAGCGCAATGGGGAGGCACTCGCGCGGTGCCGAGCAGAGCCAGCCCCGGCTCGGCCTTCACCAGGCTGTTTACAGCCACGGGCAGCCGGGACAGTGTCCCCTGGCAGCGGGGACAGTGTTCTCCGGCCACGCTGCTCCCCTCCGGGGACCCTCCCAAGAGCTTAGAGCTGGAAGGGAACCTGGAATGTTTTGCCTCGGCTCTGAGGGGATGGGAAACGCTCATCCTCGGAGCAGGCGCGGGCGCAGCACGGCTGGCACGGGCGCCATGCTCCTGCCACCCCACGCAGGGCATCCCATGGCCTCCGAGCCGCCCCAGAGCACCCCAGCTGCCCTCCGAGCACTTCACACTCTCAGCAACCACAGCAGGGGCGGGAGAGGTGGATCCCGAGGCTATGCAGCAAGGACAGAGCGGGGGCAGGGTGGAGGGGGCGCCCGTCCCACCTTGGTCCTGTTGAGGCAGAACCATGCTCATCGCGGCGCAGCCTGGTGCAGCAGGAGCGCAAGGGCCCCCCGCAGCAACGTGGGCGCTCGCTTTGCTGTCCCGGTGTGGGGCAATTTCTGCCCCAGGCTGCACGGGTCTCCCGACAGAGCAGACGCTAGTGCTGGGTGTCTGTCTTGCAGGTTTGCAGGACGGCAACAGAAACAAGGGATCTCAGCTGCTGACGAGGAGAGAGCACAAGGGTAGGTGGCCTGGGCCCAGCACTGGCTGCAGCCACAGGGAAGGAGGCCCCTGGCCCGGCTGCCGCCGAGCCTGCCTGGCCTCGGGGTGCTCCACAGGCAGCGGGCAGCAGCGCGGGGCCCCGCGGTGCTCCGGCGGCAGGGAGGTCAGGGAGGTGCAGAGCCCGCGCGCAGCTTGCGGGGGATCTGCTGCGTGCAGGAGGCGCTTGGCTTCTCCGCCTCTCCGTGCATGGGGCCTGCGCTCATTCCTGTTGCTCGTCCGTGCAATCCAGGCACAGACACATGAGGAAAGAGGCGGTTGCCGGTGCACGGTCCCCCTCGGCCATCCCATTAACCCCCGTTAGGGCTAGCAGGCCCCGCGGCTGATCCCCACCGCACTGCGCGCCTAGGAGTGCACGCAAACCAGGCCATGACCATGCGGCCGGGCACGTCCCCGCTCCGCCGCCCTCAACAAATGCCCAGTCCTGTGAGGCTGAGAAACCCCCGGCTCTGCAGCCTCACGAGGGGCTGCAGCTCTGCTCCGGGCCAGAGCAGGAGCATCCCTCAGGAGCATGGGGCAGTGCAGGCCCCACGGTGACACCATGGGGATTTAGTGCCCGTCTGCGGACGGAAGGCTTTTCCTGCAGCTCTGCCTTGGGCACTGCTTAGATCCCCCTGAGGATCGCTAAGAAATCCTGAATTCAAGAGCCCCAGCAGCACTCTTGATCATCTAGCACCACAGGGGTTAATAAATTCACCTTTAATCAGCCGCGTTAGCATCGTGATGAAGCCTCTGACACCGCTGAGCAGCTGGTGCTGCTGCAATATTTACAAAGTGCATGAGCCAAGCGGGCCCCGCGCCGTGCTGTGCCGTGCGGTGAGACCCTGGCGCCTGCGGGCCTGCTCCTCGCCTCGGCCCAGGGCCCAGGGTTGGTCTCTGGCTGTGGTGTGAGCTGCTGAGAGCTGGTCCCTTGCAGCCGGCAGCCCCGACAAGCTCGTCCATCACCCTCCACGTGCCGCGAGTCACCGAGATGTTTTTCCTCATCCCATCAGGCCAGCAAGTACCCCAAGAGCCGTGCAAGCCAACGCAAACCCTCACTTCTTACTCCAATGAAGGTGAGTGGCTTCGCAGGGCTCTCCAGGGCCTAGGACACAGCAGAGAAGGCCACCAGAATAGCCAGCACTTCCGTGCCTGGACACGGAGACACCCAAGAACTCAAGAACTTGGAGCCAAGCTCCAGATTTAGAGGCCTTTTATGGTTTGTAGAGCTTTCCTTGCGTTCTGCTGGCAGGGATGAAATGGTGTCGAGTTTTTCTGCTAATAAGAGACACAAAATTCTCTTTACAGTTAAACCTTGAGAAATAGTTGTCTTTTGATGAAAGTGCAGATTCCTGGCTAATTACCTGTGTCCAAGGGCTGGGTTTTATGGAAAATCCCAAAAAACAAACAAGCACAGCTCCATGGCAGGCACAGGGCACAGGAACGTCTTCGGTCTCCAAATAAGCTTCTTGCAGCCTGATCCAAAGCAGGGAGGTCACAGGCATAGCAGGGTCCTCCAGTGAAACCTGGATATTTAGAAAGAATATTTCTAAAATAAGTGCCCGGAGATGCCATCTCTTTTAAAACAATCCAGAAATTCTTCCAAGGTGCCACCTAACCCTTTCCTCTCCCCTTCTAATTCTGTCCCATTTTCAGAATAAAACTTTACACGAGAGACCCTCAAAGTTCCTCACGAGGTTCTCTGGCATGAGGACACAAATGGTGCAGGTTCCTCAGCGACCAGCTACTTCTGCCCTCGGATGAGGCCCTGTCTGCTAGATGCAATAGCCCACTCAGACACTCTAATATCCCATATCAACCCCACCTTGCATCTTCTCCGCATCTCCTTAATGCCCCCTTCCTTACCAAGCTTCTTGCTGCTCCTTGCAGAGACGCAGGTGACGGTGGAGATCCACCCCAGAGACACCACCCCACAGCTCATCAAGAAACTCTCTGTTGGGAAAGGTAGGACCTGGCATTGCCCTTGTTGCAAAGTCAGGGCTCCCCCCGGCACCGTGTTGCTCAGCACAACCCCATGATAAGGACGGTACCTGTAGACAGGGCCAGGGATCCAACGTCCTTCCAAGGACAGGCCAAGCCTCGTTCCCTTCGCAGACGGGGCGAGGCCAAGCAGCCTCCAGGAGCTCGAGAGGCTGCTCAGGAGGCCCCTGCACCCATGCACAGGTTGCCACAAGCTTGCCCTCATCTAACTGGGCTCTGTTGCAGGTCTCCAGAAGCTCAGCCTGAGGGGCCAGGACAACAGAGGTGAGGCTGCTTCACCGCGGCACGTCCCTCCTCCTCCTCCTCCTCATGCTCCTGCTCCCCTGGGCCGGGCATCTCCAAGCTCTCGGGAAGGCGCCAGCAGCCCCGGCCGGAGGCTGCCTGGGGACAGCCATGCACCCGCGCTCCCAGTCACGCAGAGGCAGCTGCGCCTGTCAAAGCAGGGCCTCTGGGCGCAGCTGGTGGTGCCAGCAGTCCCTTCCGAGCACAGGGCGGGAGGGTCTTCTCCAGAGGCACTGCGCGGGCGGTGACGGGCCGGGGGCTGCAACACCTCCAGAAATGCCTCCGGCTGCTGCAGGGCTCTGCAAAGCGACCGCCTGCCTGGAGCTCTGCTCTCTGCGCTCGGTCCTTCCGCGCCTCGAGCGCTTCGGCCCCGTGTTGAGAAGGGCTCTGGTGTGCCCAGCCTGGGGCTAGAACAGGAGAGCTCTGTCTGCTTGAGAATGTGGCATCCGCAGGGACCGTGGGGTGGGGATCCAGGAGCCTTTCTACCCTCTGTGCACTCTCACCAACACAAGCGCCTTGCACGTCAAGCACAAGCGGGTGGGTGCAGAAAAGCCTGAATCCCAACTTCTTCCACCCAACCAAAAGTAGTTATTTCTGCCTGTCTCCCCTCTGCCAGGTTTCCAGAGGACTGGAGTCTCGCATGCACCGAGCGGGAGAGACCTGCACGGTAAGTGTCACAGGGCCCTGGCACATGTGGGGCAGCCCCAGCCTGGAGGGCTGCGAGCCCTGAGGGCAGAGCTGGCTCTGTCCAGCCCCACGCTGAAGCGCGTTGCAGAGCCATTGGGTTTCCACCATCACAAGCAAGCTCCGCTTCCCAATCCTCTGCTTGCCGGGGGCAAGAGAGGATGGTGTGGGGAACATCGCACTCACTGTAGATGTTCTGCAGGCTCTCCCCATCTGAGGAGGGCTACTCCCCAAGCGGGAATGACGCGCATTTTCCAAGGGCCATGGTAACAGCGTCAGAGTGCCCGAGTTATGGTGGACCCACATCCGCAGGGAGTCAGCGTAGCTCTAGGCTGACAAAGAATAAAACTGATGACCAGTTCTAAAAACCCACCCGGAGTAGGAACCTTTAAATGGGTAAATCTGCTTTCTCTCCCTTTAGGTCAGTGCAGAATCCCTTCTGAACAAGCAAGCACGTTACGGGGACGGATGCCGTGCGCTCACCCCACGCTTTGGCAGGCGGGCACCTACCCAGCGCAGGGCTGCGCAGCGCAGGGCAGGGCAGGACAGCACAGCAGGTGCTGGTCACCTGCGCCCTAAAGGGCAGGCTCCAGCGGCGCCAGGACACGGCCGGGCTCGCAGGCTCCCCTAATCCCTCCCTGGGGCAGGGGTTTCCGAGAAGAGCAGGGCTTGGATTAGCAGCGCGCAAAGGGGCTGCCAAGGCGAAGGGGAAGGCGCAAGGACGGGGACGTGTCCCCTTCTCCTCGGCACGAGTCACCTGCCCCTGCCAGCTCTCCCGAGTCGCACAGCACTGCTTTTGTTTGATGAGCTCTTTTAAATCTTTGTTTCCTGAGAAATAACCACTCTGCAGCTACCTTGAGAGACGTCTTCGGTGCTAAGTGGCTTTGGCAGCACATAGCAGGGGGGTAGAGCTGCAAAGCTCAATTTGTGCTAGCTCGGAAGAAACGGGAGCGCTTAAGCACTGCCAGCAGAGACGTGCAGCTGATCCATCTGCACACAGAGCTGCAGCCAGAAGGCACCTACACAACACAAGCTGGGATTTTCAGTCGGGGTGATACGAGCTAGGCAGGATGAGCCCCATTGGGCTGAGGGACAAGAGTGCCAGGGGTGGGACAGGAGGCAGGACACTGCTGCGTCCCCTCGTTGCAGTGTTCAGCCAGGAAAATCTCCCTGCAAGACAATAAATAACTTGTTTCTTTGCAGCATATCCATGGGACAAATCCTCCCTGAAATCCATGCCGGTCGACCTGCAGCAATTTGAGAAGCTGGATGCCTACGCGCTAAAAGTAAGTGGTGCTTTTGCCTCTGTCCTGCTCCCAGCGCTCGCTCCACCGGGGCCATTCCTCGAGACCTTGCTACAAGCCCTAACGTCAGCCCAATCTAAGCTACTGGCTGAGTGCCTCAAAGTCCATGGAAAAAAAAAAAATCTGTGCATACATCAGCAAGAGAGGTCCCCCTCCGGGAGGAAAACTAAGACCCAAAATACTTCTTGCTTCAAGTGTGGAATTACAGCTTTGTATTTCTATTATTAGTGAAGTGCTGACCAGGGCCCTGCTCGTGGTAGTGGGAGGAGGGCAGATCCACTGCACTGTTTCCTCCTTGCAACCTTGCAACTCTCCACACAAACAGGTAAATGTCAAGAACAGCGTGGAGGACCTTGTGACAGCCCTGCTTAAACAAGCCCGGACGGACCTGGAGAAAGTCCGAGCCATCTGGATGTGGATATGCCACCACATAGGTAGGATGGGATCGCGGGCTGCGAGCTCCCCTCTGTAGATAATGCAATTGCTGCTGCATGACGGCCGCAGTTTGCTACGCGTCGTGTGGGCAGGTTCACACGAGGACATGCAGCGGGTCAACGAGGGTTGTACATGTGTATGTGTTTATCCAGAAATACATTCAGAGGTTATTTACCATCACCATTTCCATACTCCTGCTCCTGGCTCTTCCAGGTCCCAGCAGGTTTGTCCGTGCAGAATTCCCTTTCATGCCACAAGCCCGTGACTCCTGCTCGAGTTAGTGGTGCAGCCATATAATTCACTATGCAGCCGGAGCATAAGGCCCGCTGGCTGAGCCCCAAAGGCTTTGCTGGCACATGTGGGGCTGCCCAGCATCCCCAGTGGTTTCATTGCCACCACTGTCCCGCCTCCACGTGGCGTTGCCAGAGCAGCCTGCACCCTGCTGCCCCAGCCCCTCTCCCAAGCCCTGGCTCCACACGTCCTGCTTGGCCTTCTGGCCCGGTAGCCATCACCATCCACACGCAACTGGGCAAGGATGGACACGGCAGATATTTTCCTAGCCCCAGGGCACAGACAGGAGCCAGCCATGGCTCAACACAAGCCAATTTGCAGCACATGTAACCATAAGGCATGCTCAAATCGCTCAAATTACGATAAATACCCCAAGACGTGGGCAACACGGGGTCTGCTGAGCTGAGAGCAGCTTTGGTGCAGTGCAGATCACTGCCTGCATGGGTCGGACATCAGGAAGCAGAAGAGCGATTTTCAGAAGCGCTGGCCTAATCTCACTCCCGCTGAGATCAGGAGTTTTGCCAGCAGTGGCACCATTAGCACGGCGAGGTCAGGCCCAGACAGCCTCAGTCCTGCCCTTGAATTTGCACTCTGCTGATTGTACTGCTTTTCACAAAACCGAGAATTTGACTCATCCCCGCACCTCACTCTGTTCAGCTGCTGATCATTCAGACTGTCTTCATGTTAACTCCTTTCTGGCCATGACTATCCAGGCCAACAAAGTTTATATATATACATAAATATATATACATACATATATATATATATATGTATAAATAAAGGTGGGAGATGAAATAGCCCTATGTCACCAGAGTCATCCTCAATACGGATGACATCTCCTGAGGTAAAAGGATAAATCAGACGTAAAACAGATAGCAGAGTCCTGTCTTAGAGCTAAGACTCTTCCATTTCAGAGGCAGGATTATGTGACCTACCCTGTCTCGAGCGTCAGTCTCCGGGCTCTAAGGCTCCTCAGAGAAGCCCTAGATCTGCACTCAGAGCCCAGGCCCACCTGGGCTGCTGGCCTGATCTCAGCAGACCCGTAATCCACCTCATGCAGTTCTCCGGGTGTCCCTGCTACCCTAGCAAGTATGTTTTGATCTCCCCACAAGGTTTGTTTTGACACCTTCTGAGTCCCTATCCTTGCTGCAGGGGATGACCTCTGTTTACGTGCATAGGGAACAAATACAGTGCTAGGAGTTTAAATCTGCTCGAAGAAACCAGATGTGAGTTTGAGAGCTCTGAAGTTATAAACTCCATCCTAGCTTGGACCTCATTTCAACTGAGACAGCTGCCTCTTGGGCATCTTCTGCCATCCCTTGGAGGTCCATCCTGGTTCACAACTACCTCCCTGCAGCCACAGCACTAGAAGAGACGCTAATGTGTTTGTTCACCAAACACTTCACAAAAACTGCAGGTCTCGAACCTGCCTCCTCCCCTACCCCGAGCCAGCCCTGAAGCTTGTGCTTAGCCAAGCCTGGTAGATAGAGCAGCACTCGCAGCATAGCACCAGGTGCACCCGAGTGCAGCCCGGGGAGGCTTCTTCCCTCCTTGATGGCGGGAACGGGCCGAGGCAGCAGTCCTTGTGGGAAAACACATGCTCGTGTTTTAAGAGAGAGGTTACAGATGCAGTCGAGCTTGCTAAGCATTGAGTTAACCCTCTCAGACCAGACCAGTTTCCCAAGCTCTGTTTGAAGGCTCCCTGCTGCGCTGCTCTTTTGCATTCACTCAAAGGGAATTTCCTCACTTGCCCTGTATTAACACCCTGCCTGTGCTGAGATAGGACTCACCTATGATGAGTCATTTCAGGTACTTGCCAACCAGAGACTCTACAGGTAATTTTTCACATAAATACCTTGTAAAGAGTGCAAAAAGCCCAAGGCTTTCCGTGGATGGAAGCGTTGCTGCTGCCACCACCGCGCATCGGCCCTGCCGCCTCGGGCTGGGCTGAGCGTGGGCCTGTGCTGCCTCCTGCAGAGTACGACGTGGTGGGCTACCACAACAAGAGCCAGCTCTCGTGCAAAGCCATCGACGTGCTGCACGCGGGGAAGAGCATCTGCGAGGGCTACGCCGAGCTCTTCGAGCAAATGTGCAGGTAAGCTGAGCTCCGAAACCTGCATGCCGGAGAGAGTTAACACCCCCGGCCACCTCTGCGCCCGTTCTGTCTGCTCTCACATTGCCTAGTGTGGCTTCAAGCTGGACTTGGAGCTTGAGCCTCCAAACCAGGCTGCCCACTGGCAGCAAGTCCCACCAAGGTTGATCCTGCTTCTCTCCTCTGTCCCAGCCTAATTTCCTTGGTGCCACCTGCCGAGCTTTGCGCTGCATTAACGTGACAGCGGACGCAAACGTGGCACTAATTTGCTTACGAGAGGTTCCTACTGAGGGCAATGGGACAAGGAACGTGGCCACGCGCGAGGCGGGCGACGTCCCGGCAGGAGCTTGCCCAGGTCTCCCAATGAGGCCCCGACCATGGCCACGTGCAGCCTCGCGCTAGTCTCACCGCCTTCGGTGGTGCCCATCTCCAGTTGGGGTCTTGCAGTATGATGGCTTGGAAGAGCCACGCAGACCCGCAGCATAGGGGCCCGTCAAGTACGAGACCAATGTTGCGTTGGAGGGCGGTCTATAAGGAGAAGCCTGGAGCTGATGGCAGATTTGGGGTGATTTTCCACTATTAAACAAACAACATTTGCAGGAAAAAGGCTACATATATATATATATATTTACAATAAGTGCCAGCTGCTGATGCAGTTAAGCACTTCCATCCAGCGCCACATCTCATAATATCTGATCTTGCTATCCAAAGAGCAAAATAAAGAAATAGGGTAATCAAGTCTGAATTTATAACTGCATCTTAGGAAAAGGCAATTAAAAAAAGTGGGGGAAATTAGCATCTGTTCATTAAGGAGCATATGCTTAGTTCATGGATAAAACGTGATCTTTCCAAGGATACCTTTTACTGTCTAAAAGCTCTGCTCATTTTACTCTCCTTAATTCCTTTGTTTCAGAATGACTCTTCATTTTGTCATTCAGAATAGCTCGCAGTCTTCCAACCTATTACTTTGAGGGGAAAAAAAAAAAAGAAAGAAAAAGAAGAAAAAAAGCTAAATGTTTATCCCATAGAGTCCTCTCCTGGAAAGCTATAAGCAAAACATTTCATTCTTGCGAGAGGATCTCCTCATTATTTCTTTTGGCACACTGTTCAAGTGCTGAGTCTAAGCATAAATGCAGGATGCAAAGAGCTGCCTTCCTCTTTAAAGGTTTAGGAGAGGGAAAAGGAGAGCTTTTATTTTGCCTTTATTTCTTCCCAGCTCCTGTAGAAGCAACTTTAACCAAAAGCTCCATTTTCCAATCGCCAGGAGCATCCCAAAGCTCCTGCTGAAGTCAGTGGTTGCCACTGACGGAGCCCTAATCGAGCTCCTCTTGTGAACAGGACGGTGCCACCTCCAGCCACTGCTCTGGCAGCCGAGTTCCTTCTGATTAGCTCAGAGTCCCGGCAGTGAGGAAACGTGGGCAGTTATAATGGGGAGCTGGTCACAAAACATCAATTTCCAAACATCAGCCCTAGCAGAAACGAACATAAACAAGTTTTGGAGCAGTATTTTGGGAGCATTTGTCAAAATATGTCCTCTCGAGTGACAACCAGGCTCCAGCCTGGCCGAGAAATCCAGGAGAGCAAATGCATTAATTCAGCTCAGGGCACCCCTACACAGACACAGGGGGAACTCGTTCACTTGTAGCCCTGAGGGCAAAGCCATCATTTGCACTTGCAGGGTGTCAGTGTCTTCAGCAGCCCAAGTGGCTGCAGGTGAATCTGGCCACTTCCTTATCTCCAATTATCCTGCAAGCCACCCAACCCTCGCCTCTTCTGGCCTTTCGCCCCTTCTGGAGGGACTAAGAGCCCCTTTCCTTGCAGGCACTGCATTGTACAATACCCAGAGCAAGTCAAACCCTTCTATTTCCTCCTGGAGAAACCAGAGCTTTAGGCAAAGCCAAATTCAAAGCTGAAATCAAAGGGAAGAAGATGCTGCTGAATTGTAAAGAGACACTCGCAGTGAGATCTAGGTTATTTGCCCCTCCCCTTGAAGCAGGGGAGCAGCTCAGCCTTGAGCCACCCTGCTGGGCTACGTGGCCCCATGCTCCTGCAGTGCATGCTTAGGTCATCAGCCACCACCACCACATCTCCCTCTCCAAGCATTTCTGCAGATCTTCTCAGACGATTCTTACAGCGATGTTTCCAGGCTGGGTTTGGTGCAATACCCTTAATGAGCCTGTTGTGAAGATGCTTAACCTTCCTCCTGGGAACTCTGAGCCCATCCAAGACCAAACCACTGATGCAGCTTCACTAACTTCAAGTGAGAGCAAAGGGCAGGTCTTGGCCCCTCATATTCTGCCTGAATACGCACCAAGGAGAATGCCTGCAGGAGCCTGGAAGGATTAGATGCCAATCCCCAGGGAATTAGTGAGACTTTGGTGCTTAGCTCCTGCTAGGCCTCTTTCAAACTCCTAGGATCGTATCTGCCTTAAAGCCCCTTGTCGGGCTCCTAATCTCAATCACACTGTGTAAATCCAGGTTCTCACCAGTCACATCAGGGGAGCTGCTCCAGATTTACTGCCCAGCTCCCTCCTAGGAACTTGGCTCCTGAGGAACTGAGGGCTGGTGGAAGCTGGATGGATGACCTCGCTAGCAGGTCTCTCCGTGGAATCCCTTCCAGTGTTGCCATATTCACCTTGAATTCCAAGGCTTCAGTTTAGTATGTCTGAAGGTTAGGCCTGTGTGACAACCTCCCCTTTAAAGCATCATCTTCTCCATGGAAGAGGAGGTGTTGCCTAGGAACACGGCTGCCCTGGCCCTGCCTAGCCAGCATCTCAGTTACCAGGCCTAGACTTCTCCAAAGTGCCTGGCACTAGCCAAGCATCTGCCCTGAGCATGCGACTTACCTTCCCCACATGAACCACCTTTCTTCACACCGCGTCAAACCCACATTTTGCAGCTAAATTTGCTCTGTATAGTTTATTACTTAAGATAGCTGTTCATGTAACACGCTTCTCAATGAGGCAGGAAAGAAAAAATATCAGTGCCATCGTACATGGAACAATCCTCTAAGTGAAGCAAATTTGGACCGGCGCTGAAATAAGATGCCAACATTGGAATCCAATGCTCTCAGCTGCAGAGGGCTTATTAACATACTGCTTGTTTAAATACTATTTACACATCAACAGGCATTCACAAAAAAAAAGGAAAAAAAAAAGAGACTTTTGTTCTGCTGTAGGAAAGCACAGGCTCATTCCCGAGGGGAAACTAAACCAGCACCTACAATGCAATGAGGTCTTGGGTCTTGGTTGCTGGTGTCCAACATCTGGGCTCACCATTGCAGAGAGTGCAAGCGAGCACAAACGCACTTCCATTTGGGAATTGCATGGGCTAATTGCGGACAACGTCAAAGGGATTCCACGGAGCGGCAAGACGGAGAATACTTCAGCACGTGGTGTTGTCTTCCTCCAGGAATCTTGAAAGGAGATGGGTCTGGAGTTTTATACCCCAGACAACCAGCAAAAAGCCAGGGCAGGTATTGCTATGGGAAGGCCATTAAAGAAACACTGCATGAAGTACAGAGATTACCCTATCAAGAATAAGTGTCTCACTTAACAGGAAGTTTTCCACAAAATAGTGCATGGAATAACCTAGACATCTAGGACATGTGTTAGCAGTTTGTCACCAGAGTCAAGGGGTTGAGTTTTCAGAAAGAATTACGCTTGCATGCCTAGACATTTAAAGCCCTTAACTCCCTTGAAGCTCAGCTCCAAATTATGGACCTGGCATACAGGATGACTACAGGATTCAAGTTCTGCAGAAGTGCTACTTTTATTCCTCGTGTCTTTCGTCTTACTCTTTCCTCTCAGCATTGCAGGAATCCAGTGCATGAAGCTTTCGGGATACTCTAAGGGGTTCGGGTACAAGATGGGACAGACCTTCAGCGGGGACTCTGACCATGCCTGGAACGCTGTCTATCTCGACGGAAGGTGGCATTTGCTCGACAGCACCTGGGGAAGTGGTTCCGTGGACGACTCCTTCACCAAGTTCACCTTCAGGTAAAGGACCAACCTCTGCACTAACACACAAACCTACCACAAAGAAAGGTGGAAGGAAAGCTGGCGGCTGAAGACCAGACAGGGCCAAATTTTAGGTCCCACAGCAAGACCCAAAGCCCTGAGCAAGGCATCCCAGCTGCCTCCCAGGGGATGCAGGGTGTTCCTAAAGGTACCTAAGGGGTTGCCCCACACTTAAGCAACAAGCCCAGCCTTTCTGCAGGAGCCGTGGTGGCAGGGAGTTGCACAAACACCCTGGTTTTATCCAAAAAGTCATCTTTTCCCCAGATATGGGAGACCAAAGCTGAGGTTCCTCCTCTGCCTGGAGGCATTCCAAACCCACAGACTCCGAGCAGACCAAAAATGCTCCAGCTTCCTCCCCTGTTTCACACCACCTCTCAGCAGCAGCACCAGCTATTTATAGTCCCTCTGTTTCCTTTCATCTCTTCCTCTTGTTGCAGGTACAATGAGTTTTATTTTCTGACCCACCCGGCTCTATTCATTAACAACCACTTCCCGGACAACAGCAACTGGCAGCTGCTTAAACCAACACTGGCGCTGAAGGATTTTGAGAAAAACATGCTGCACAACAGTAGCTTCTACATGCTGGGCCTGCTCACCGCACACCCAGCAACGGGGGTCATCCAGACAGGTAACGGAGGGGAAGCTGCACTTGCCCTCGGGGTAGCCCTGAACCTGCCATGCACCTGCGTCACCTTAGTGGGTTGCAAGCACCTCACCTGGGCTCCTGGGGAGAGGAGGGTCAAGGGCTTGGGTTGTTTGCTTGCATTTAAGCTGCAAAAAACCTGCTTGGGCCCCCAGGCCAAAGGAAAACTCAACCATAACATCAGTATCAGTAGGGGGAAATTGGACACATCTATATTTTGCGATTTGAGATAGCCTGGGTTGAGCAAAAGCTGCTCTTCACCCTGCGCTTACTGGAAGACACCCCTTGAAGTGGACAGTTGACAAGCTGTGACCATTTTGCTGTGAGACAAGTGGCAGTTCACTGGGACACATTAATCTTCCAGAGGAAAACTCCCCTGCATTTTCTTTCTCTCTCGTGTTTCACAGAGAATGGAAAAGCAGCCATTTCGGTGGATTCCCGTTCCTCCATGCTGTTTTCCTTTAAGCTGAGGGGAATACAGGAGCACGGTTTAATGACTTTGAAAAAACACGGAATGATGCTGGAAATCTACCCCCAGAAGACTGGCAGTCACAAGCTGCAGATCTTTGCCAAGCCCTCCAAGGCCCCCGAAGACGTCTACAGCTGCGTGTTAGAGTATGTCGTGGAGTGCAAGTCCGTGGACAGGACCATGCACTTCCCCAAGGACCTCCACCAGCCTGTTGGACCGAGCTGGTTCTCAGAGCGGCACGGATTCCTGAGGCCCTCGCACCCCGACCCCATCATCCACACCAACGACGGGCGCTGTTCCCTCACCTTCACCCTGGGCAAAGACATAAGTGTCCTGGCCTCGCTGCACTCCGATAACAGCAGCCTCACGGAGGACATGAGGCGACGGCACATCATGCAGATCCACCGCGGGAACCAAATTGAGCTCAAGATCCACCTCCCCCACGCAGGGGACTTCGTTCTGAAAATCTATGCTAAGAAGAAGTCAGATCCTGGCAATTACGACTACGTCTTCAACTACCTCATCTCCTGCCTGAACACGGAAGTCAAGTGGCCGGCCTTTCCGCAGAGCTACAGCAAGTGGGCGGCAGACTACGAGATCGTGGAGCCGCTCTCAGGCCTGCTGCCGGCCAGCCGCAACGTGCAGTTCAAGCTCAAGATGCACGGCGTGGCCAAGGTGCTCGTCCAGGCCGAGAGCACCCACCCGCTGACGCGGAGCAGGGACGGCTACTGGCAGGGCACCTGCAACACCTCCGGCTGCGCGGAGGTGTTCGTGATGGTGCACGAGAACGCCAACCACAGCTTCTACTCACACGTGCTCAAGTACGAGGTTGAGACCCAATAACGCTCTCCCTCCTTCCATCGCCCACCCACCCCCATGAACCGACGTCCTTGACGTGCCTAACGTGCCTGACGGCTTCGGGGCATTCTTAGCTGTCTCCATTGAATTTGTTCACTCAACAAAAACAGCAATTCTGGCATGGTCTTCATGAGACTGAGGGCTCCAAGGAATTCAAACAAGCAAAACCTTAACTGTTATGGAAGGAGCATCAGTAGAAGTTGTTCAATAAAACACCACCTATTTTCCGTAATACTGCTCAAACAAACGTATTGAGGAAGACAACCAAGTGCCTGCCTGTAGGTCATTAGTTATCAGCAGTGGTTATTGGTTTCCAAATTATGGACCATAAGAAAAGTCTTATTATGGCTACCGCAAGAGTAATCCTGCTAGTTAGGCAGCAGAATGAAGAAAACACCCTGTATTTTGGGCAGCAATGGAGGACGTGAGGAATTTAAGAATATTTAAATTGTGTTTCTGTTTATCTGTAGTCTGGTTGCAAAATACATCCTAGAAGAGAAATGTTAGGAAGAAGATACACAATACAAAGTTTTCTTGTGCACTTAATTGTCTTACAGATTTAAGTGATATTGCAAAATGACTTTTTATGCTGAATTCTAAATCCAACAAACAAAATTTTTACCTTTTTTTTATTAATGTATTTGAATTGTAAACACTGTTCCTGAAATATTAATACTATGATTGTTTCTCAAGCATAGAGGTGTTTCTAAATCTACAAACGGAGAATAAAGTTCTCAAAAAAAAAAAAATCAGTGCTTAATCCAATTTGTCTGTGCAAGGCTGGAATTAATGATCTTAAGGGGTTGCAATGAACAGCAGGTTAAGCAACATCTTCATAAAGAAAGCTCCTTTTGGTGCCCTTGGATAAACCTGCATGCCTGAGGTAGGGGTGGTCTTCTAGCATGAACCGGGGTCGCAAGCCGTAACATCAAGCAACATTTTCATACGAGGTTCAGATGCCTGTAAGCGCTATCCCAAGGGATATTCTGTTTGCACTTGAATTTAATATAAACCTGCTATGCTTTTGCGTGCTAGTTCATTGATGGAAGGATGGGAGTGCCTCTCCACCCCGTGCTTTCCACAGCTCTCCTGCCCACAGGACGGGCTGGTGGAGTCGTGCAGGTGGCAGTGCTGCCCTCACCTGCAGCGAGGGCAGAGCCCGTGCTCCCTCCTAGGTTGCTCACAACCTGCTCCAGAATCCATTTTTTTAGGAAGTCTGGAATTGTGCAAGGAAGCCAGAGCCATATCCAAGGGGCAGAGCTCTCAGAAAGGATGCAAGCTACTGAGGACACAGGTAAGGGCAATAAAAATAACAGTTTTCTTAAGTAAAACTGGCCCAGCACACTCAATTCCCAGGACAGCAACACGTTGAGCAGCACAGATGCTGATACCAGAGGTAGGTCGGGGTATTTTGGTTGCCTGGGACCTTGATGGTGAGAGCAAATCTTCCCCGCAAGCGCAGACAACCCTCATTTATTTTGAGGAATTCTTTTTTCCTCTGGATCTCCTTTTCAGATCCAGGAGGACAGAGATCCACACACTTCACTCCGTGCAACAGAGAGGGAGAGGAGCAGCCCAGCGCGAAGGCTGGAGAACCAAAGGGAAGCTCTTCCATGGAACGAGGCTACAGACACGAGCCCCCTGCTCACTCCCAGGCGCACGGAGGTGACTAGACGAACGGTCACGTCTCCCGCTCTCCCTTGGACTGTCTCCAACGGCGGATGCTCTTTTGGCCACGCTGGCGTCTCGTGTCTTCAGAGCTGCAGCCACAGCACCGGGCACCCCTGACAGCGAGCCCAGACGCCACGGCCCCGCAGCCAGCGACGCCGGGTCCATTCTGCTGGGCGACCACGCTACGAAGCCCAGACTCCTGTGACCACGCGCCCCCCTCTGGGAGTCCACATCCTCCAGGGGAGGAGCGACCTCAGGCGCGAGCCCCTGCCCGCGCAGCCCGCAGCCCTTTCCTCTTGGAGGTGCCTGGCTTGGAGGCCGATGCACTGCGCAGACTCCCAGGGCTTTGTTTCCAACAGAAAGCAAACATCTGGCCCGGCCCTGCGAGAGTGTCAGAAATCCTTTGGTGTTATTGAAAGGAGGAGTTCAAAGACACAAAAAGTCCTCTCCAGCTTCATTAATTATAGAGCTGCCAGGACCAGGTGGTTATTCCGAGGGATGCTTGACACTGCAAAGGCAGAGGAGAAATCCCACAGCCCCAGATAAAAGCACCTCAGAAGCGCGTACGTGCCATGACATCCCCCTCGGGGATAAACAAGCCTCTCGCCTCCCCATCATGGAGGAGTGTGTTCCTGACGGGCGCCGAGGCTGTGCCGGGAGCGCGGCTCCGGCACCGCGGTTATCCCGCACGACCGCTCCTGCCCTGCCAGCACAGCCTGCGCACGCAGCTCGGCGGCCCTCCGTGCCCCCACCAGCCACAGCTACCGAGCACGAGGATTCACAGCAAGCACCTCCTTGGGTCGCCGACCCTCTCTATCTCCAACAAGTGTCTCCCAGCCTTCACCTAAAGGACCTTCTTCCATTGCTTCCATGAGTGTGCAGGTCGCTGGCAAGGTAGTTATGGTCTCCAGCCCATTTGTACTTGCCAGGAATCCTGTAACCTTCCAGCCCTCTTCCTGGGAATACATAAGCAGACATTGCTAGGAGAGCTTAAAAGGAAAAAGAGCCTTTAGCCATGTGTGCGCCCCAGGAATGCTGGCCCAGCAGCTCCCCTGCCGAGGGGAGGCCATTCTGCCTCCTGCACGCAGGACTCACCACAGATGGGCTGCAGCCTTCTCGTTCAAGTCTGGTACCCGCTCAGCCCCGGAGTTCACCTTCTGCTACGACTTTTCTGCAAAGAATTGACTGCCCAAGGCCACGGTCCCTGTTCCTAGCTCTTCCTGAGTGACTGCAGCTGCCTCTTCTGCCATGCTGGAACACACTCACTCACAGCGAAATACATGTGTTTTTAGAAAGAAAAACCTTAGTTCACCATTTAAAATGCATGTGTTTTCCTGGACCTTCACCTAAATATTCTACCTGATCTTTAAGAAAATGGAAGAGGCTGCAGCAGAGCAAGAGAGACAGAACATTTTCCACAGCGAGGGCCGGAGAACATCACTACATTCTGGACACACAGCTCCCCTACTGCAAGTTCTACTCATGAGTCGCTTCAGATCAAACTCTTACTTTTTTCTCTGAATGGGACTGTTTGTTACCTGTCCTGGAGAGTAACAAATACCGTAGGATTACAGTCGCTAATTGAAGAAATGGATCATCTCATTTCACACCTCATTTCTGACAAGATGAACTGTCCAATATCGCTAAAAGGAGAGGTGAGGGAAGCAAATCTTACTAACAAGTGAAAGTGTCATTTAAATGTCTGAAAACAGGGCATGATGCAACTCTCAGTAACTTCCAAGTCTTCGAAAAATGTAAAACAGCTCTCATGGCACATTCAAAAGGTATCATTAAAAAAAGTATTGCTGTCACAGCGGAAGATCGTGAGCACACTCCATGGATTTACAGATTCACAGTACTTGAGCACAGCCCGTTTCAGGTGGATGCTCCAGAGACAGGGGCAGGCAGCTCTGCGCAGAAGCTGCGGCCAACGCTGAGCGCTTCACAGCCCTGCGAGGGCGACACGGAGGCCGCGGGCAGCCGGCAGCCATCGCCACCTCCGCCCAGTGGCGCAGGGCGCCCAACCTAGCAGGTGTCTTTTCATTTACTTACTTATTTTTGCATGCCCATCTTGCTTTTGAAGTCCTGCTTCTCATCAGCATGAAGCTACTTCTAGGGCAACGGGAAGGTGAGGGAAAGGAACGGGAAATTTAAACTCAGGACAAGGAATGTCTCCGTGCCTCGTTTTGCCTGCATGGAGGTTGCAAGGTAAAGCCATGGGAAGAGCTGTCGAAACCCACTTGGAGAAAGGCAAATCCATCAAAAATGAGTTCAGTTCACTCGTTATCGACTTATTTTTGTTAAGAAAAGGCTGCATCAATCCCCAAACAGGTCACAAAACATATGTTCACACATTGAACCCATGGGACAATGCTCAAGACACTAGATCCAAGCCAGGCCGATACCGGTTGGAACAGCAGCTGTAATTACAGCTGGTGTGGAGGTGAATCTCTCTTGCGTGCAGTTCCCCACCTGCTCTATTTCCAGTTCCACCTACTCCTCTTTTCTAAGAGCTGTAACCACAACCTGAACGCAGCCATTCCTCCCTCTGGAATTTCACTGTACTTCCTGCAACAAGTGAGAGGGATGAAGAAGCTGGAGAATGTAAAAGCAGTAAATTGTAGAAGTTGCATGATGAACCAGGAAATATTACGAATTTCAACTACAGGAACAAAGGCACTGGGGAAAATACAACTGGCCAAAGGAAGAGGAATCACACCCGTCTTCCTCTCAAGGGTAGAGATACTCCTGAAGGAAAGGGTTGGAAAAAGTGCCAATGCTCCTGGTGAGAAGGCAATACAGCCCACAAGAGATGTCCTTCTTTGTCGGAAAAAACAAAGGGTCCCTTCTGCCTTTTGTTTTATTTTGATGGTTTTACCTGTATAAAACACACTTTAAATACTTTACATTAAAGTCAGCGACCGAGTTTGCTTCTAAAAGCACCGCCAGCTCTGTGAGAGCTGGTGCAGGGCCGCGCGTGCGGTGCGGCGTCGCGGCCGGCGCCACGGCACAGCAGCACCACGGCACAGCAGCACCACGCTCACTGGCACCTCCCGCAGCGCGGGGAGCTCCCCGCCACCCACGCCCAGCCTGCCGGCTCAGCTCGAGTGCAGGTCTCACCCATGCGCCAAGGGCGGCTGGCTCATGGGCACCTCCTCCCTCGTGGCACCAAGGGCGGTCGGTTCACGGGCACCTCCTCCCTCGCGCTTTTAAGTCTTTTAAGTAAAAGAAAAAAAAATTTGAATTCAATGTCTATGGAAAAAAACCCACCATCACTCCTGGTGACCAAACTGTTTCACTGTCTTTTCGCTCTCTCTCTTTAGTTCCTCAATGTGGGTATCCAGGCATTTCAGGATGTGCTGGGATCTCAGCTCTTCCTCTTCCAGGTATCTTGCAGCTATTGATCCAACTGAAGTCGTAGGCAGAGGGCACTAAAGAGAAATAGATATTAACAGGACTAATGAGCAGAGAAAACCCCAGCAAGAAGCTTCAAAACACATCCTGCCATAAAAGTACTAGGGAAAAGACAACAGATATAACTGTAACTAGACAGACCATAAGCAAACAGACGTCAAAATACTGAAGGAGCAATGAAAGCATCAACAACACAAAACCTTTAGGTTCATGATCTACTACATCCATAAAGGTTAGCTGAAACCACTAACATTTTCAAAGGGCAAAAATAATGACATGCTGACTTCTTGAAGGAAAATCCTGTCAGCACTGGACAACATTTTCAAGAGCACCTAGATTGGAAGATATCCAGGAAAACCATCCTGAGAAGCCGTGCTCCAGAGTCCCCCTCAGGATTATACAAGGCAGTAACTTTGCAGACCAGCAGTCAACAACAAGATAGTTGCTTGGCTGTCTCCAGAAAACATTATAGAAATCTATAAAAATCAATACAGAAGTGGCTATCTGGCATTCTTTCATTCCACGTTTCACAGCCAAATACAGCAGCAATCAGCAAAACTGGCAAGTGAACATGCCAGCAAAGAGATGCTGTGTCATTCCTGTACTACAGGCATTCGACTATTCCTCTCCATAGCCTCCTACAAACCAAGAAAACTTCTCTTGCCTTGACAGAACTGGGGAGGGTAAAATCAGGCCATAGCTCCCCATGCAAATCTTCACCTCAGCAAAAGGAGAGACCTGCCAAGCTAGACTAGCACCGAGGAGCTCCCTGCTTTCTTTTAAATGCTTCCTCTCCTGAAATAACAGGTTTAAGCTACACTCATGTGTGTGAAGTACAACCTGAACTCCCAGCACAGCCCCCTGAATGCCACTCCAATCCTGCTCGTAATGATCAAGAAATTACCATAGAATCTTCTCTGTGCAGACAAAAGCTATTCCTGCCACTTGCCTCTTCTGAACACCCACGGGTTCTGAACTTACAAGAACAATATTGCAATTAAATTTAATTTAGGAGCAGATGCAGAGCAGCTTCCTGCACAGGCGCTGGCAGGTGAATTATGAAGTTACTGAGGAGCTGCTTTCTCATATAGAAAACTTGCCTCAGCATCTTGGCAAGGGAACTGAACTGGTTGCTTTCCAACTCTGGAAATTTACAGCTTTCTGGATTTCTACCAAGCCACAGCAACGTAGGGAAGTGGAAACACGGCTGTGGAAAAGAAGCAATTCTCCCCCAGCCCCTTACAGACCTGCATGTCCTCAGGAAGCCCATTTCTGCCACTCAGTCCATACAGAAGACACAGCAACACCTTCTTTCTATTAAATATCAAGTCCTAGAGCTTCTCAGGCCATGAAGCAGAGCGGTTAGCACTATCTGAAGAGCTTCCATTGGTCGCTTGTAACTTCAATCATTCTGTGACAACACATACAGGCTCCTAAAATTCATTTTCTGGATGATTCCCCACATGACTTTAGCTTTGAAAGGATCAACACCTACTTTTGGTAATCAATCTCATCAAGATGTTCAAATCTGCCAAGCCTCTGCTTATCAGCTCTGGAGGCTGCTCTGGCTCCCCACAAAATGAAAAACAGCTCTTTTCCTCAGAAACTGTATGTTCAAATACCCAGCACTCTACAACCCATTTTGGTATGTAAGCCCGTTCTGATGACCCAAACCAAATACCCAAGCAGCATTTTGAAGCAACAGAAACAGATCACCGTAGACCTGGAGGTACAGTTGCAGTACGGAGAGACAGCCAGAGTCTGACAGCCTGAAGCACCTAAGCCTGAACCTCTGGACTTAGCTTAGCAGTTATACCAAACAGAAAGGCTTTACCCTCAGAGTTTTGAGGAAGAATCACATGACTCCCATGATTCAAGGTTTAACCACCCAAGAGTGGCTTTTCTCTCTGGTTTGTGTTCAGTCTATAGACACACACATCATAGGACCAGACCGTAGATTCAAAAACCTGGTTCTTTTTGCCAGATGAGAACTTGGCTGCCTCATCAGCCCCTGAGGAGCATCCACCAGTTTCTCTACGAGTGCTTACCAAAGGCATGGATTCTCTCTGAAGACCTGGCACAGACTGCCTAGATCCTTCATTAGCGAAGCCCGTGTTTCCATCCGGCACAAGGAGCAAGGAACCTCCTTCCAGCAGGGCATCACAAGCAGGAGACTCCACATAGTCCTTGTGGCTCATCTGGGCAGGTGGCTCCCCGCTCTCAGGGGTCCCAGTGCCCGTTCCGGCAGCGAAAGGCCGGGTTTGGCATCTCTGCGACTCCCCTGGATGATGCTGGACAGTCCTGTCAGGCTTGTGACGCAGCTTCTCCGTTTGTTCCTTGGGTGTGTGCTGTGCTTCCCAAGGCGTCCTGGAAGGCAGGTTTGGAAGCACAATGACTTGACAATTTGACACTTAGCAGCGGAACTTCAGCAAGAACTTGCACAGAGAGAACAACTAACATAAAGCCCATCGAGAGCCCCGGAAAGCCAGACCAGGTCTCCAGGTTCTCCCATAAGCACTGGGTGCTGGGGACAAACGCTCGACACAAAACAGAAATCGACATGGTCACCTGCCTTCTCTTCTTTTCCCAAAGAAGAAGGCAGAATCCCTGGGTCACACAACACTCACCTGTACTGGGCAGCCCTGGTCTCAGGCTCTTCACTCTGTATTTGCTGAGCAGTGACCTGAGCTTCATCCTGGCAGATCTGAGGCGGGAGCTGCAGTTTTGCCCTAGCCTCTGCTAGATCCTTCTGCAATTGCTGGTTCTCAGATTTTAATTTACTTAGTTCAGCAGCATAGCCTTCCTGGAGAGCTCTCAGGGTGACTTCTTTTCCCTAAGAGAGCGAGCAAAGGGCTAAAATCAAAACTCCTCTTTTATAAGACACCACAGGGAAATCCTGAGCAGAGTTGATAAGAGATTCCTTAAAGCATATGCTATATTGACTAGCATTTTTTTACAAGGCTTTTCTAAGAGCAAATCAATCATATGTGTCTTACTGTGTCTATATTCAACAACTGAACAACTCTTCAGACACACGTGTTCACTGGAGTGCCCCAAAGTCACACATTCCACCAGGAACCTCCAAGGGATGTAGAGAAGCACTTGCTCCAGTGGCTTAGCTGTTAATGGGATGTAACTATCCTCAGTGAGAAACTGCCTTTCACCTTATGTAGCAACTAAGCTGCTTGCTAGAATACTTCCAGATCCCTTCACCCAAACTGGGAAAGAGCTGGAGTAATAAGCTAGCAAAGGCTGCACATTCATCTCCCCAGCTGGGATGAGCCATAACCCTATGGAAATATCCTGCCTTAGCAAATAGAACTAACACAGGAAATGGAGAGTCTGCTACTTTCAGGATAAAAATTTTTTGAGACAAACTTAAAATCATAGAATACTTAAAGTTGTAAGGGACCTCTAGAGGTCATCTAGTCCAACCCCTCTGTGCACGCAGGGTCTCCTAGAGCATGTGGCACAGGGTGGTGTCCAGGCGGGTTTGGAAGATCTCCAGAGAAGGAGACTCCACCATCTCTCTGGGCAGCCTGTTCCAGGGCTCTGTCACCCTCAATTTGTGGCCGTTTCCTCTAGTTCTATCACTGCCTACGACCGAGAAGAGGCCAGCCCCATCCTCCTCACTCCCTCCCTTGAGGTATTTATATACATTGATCAGGTCCCCTCTCAGCCTTCTCTTCTGCAGGCTGAAGAGGCCCAGCTCTCTCAGCCTTTCCTCATAGGGCAGATCTTCCAGGCCCCTAATCATCTTTGTGGCCCTGCGCTGGACTCTCTCCAGCAGCTCCACGTCCCTCCTGCACTGGGGAGCCCAGAACTGCACACAGTACTCGAGGTGCGGCCTCACCAGGGCTGAGTAGAGGGGCAGAATCACCTCCCTCGACCTGCTGGAGACGCTCTGCCTAATGCACCCCAGGATCCCATTGGCCTTCTTGGCCACGAGGGCACACTGCTGCCTCATGGTCAACTTGTCGTCCACCATGACGCCCAGGTCCCTCTCTGCGGGGCTGCTCTCCAGAAGGTCGGTCCCCAGCCTGTAGGCGTGTCTAGCGTTATTCCTGCCCAGGTACAGGACCCTACACTTGCCCTTGTTGAACTTCATGAGGTTACCCAGTTGTCCAGTCTGTGCAGGTCCCTCTGGATGGCAGCGCAGCCCTCAGGGCTATCAGCTATTCCTCCCAGTTTGGTGTCATCAGCAAACTTACTGAGGGAGCACTCCACCCCTTCATCCAGGTCCTTAATGAATAAGTTGAACAGGACCAGACTGAGGACTGACCCCTGGGAGACACCATTAACCACAGGCCTCCAGCTGGACTCAGAACCACTGATTACCACCCTCTGGGCCCTGTCATTCAGCCAATTCCTAATCCACCTCACTGTCCACTCATCTAACCCACTCTTCTGGAGCTTGCCCAGGAGGATGCTGTGAGGGACGGTGTCAAAAGCCTTCCTGAAGTCCAGATAGATGACATCCACCGCTCTGCCCTCATCTATCCATCTAGTCACCCCATCGTAGAAGGCTATCAGGTTAGTCAAGCATGATCTCCCCTTGGTCAACCCATGCTGGCTACTCCTGAGCACCTTCTTCTCCTCCATGTGCCTRGAAACAGCAGYCARGATGAGCTGCTCCATCACCTTTCCAGGGCCGGAGGTCAGGCTCACCAGTCTGTAGTTGCCCGGCTCCTCTTTCCTGCCTTTTTTGAAGACCGGGGTGACATTGGCTTTCCTCCAGTCCTCCGGCACCTCCCCCACTCTCCAGGATCTTTTCAAGATGATGGAGAGCGGCTCAGCTACGACATCCGCCAGCTCACAGAGCACTCTGGGGTGCATCCCCTTGGGGCCCATGGATTTGTGGGTGTTGAGTTTCCTCAGGTGCTCTCTAACCAAATCTTCCTCTACTCTGGACAAGTCTTCCTCTCTCCAGTCCCTTCTCATTTCCCTAGGGTCTGGGACACTAAGGGGCTGCTCTTGAGAGCTGTCAGCCCTATCTGGCCTCTGTAGTTCCTGGGGACCAGCCCTAGCAGAGAAGACTGAGGCAAAGAAGGCATTTAGTAACTCTGCCTTCTCCACATCCTCCGTCACCAACGCACCCTCCCCATTCAGCAGCGGACTGACATTTTCCCTAGTCTTCCTCTTGCTGCTGATGTATTTGTAGAAGCCCTTCCTGTTATCCTTGACATCCCTCGCTAGTTCTAATTCCAAGCGGGCCTTGGCCTTCCTCGTCTCACCCCTGCCTTCCCGGACAACGTTCCTATGTTATTCCCACGTGGCCTGGCCTTTCTTCCACCTAACATATGTTTTCTTCTTCTCATTAAGTTTGCCTAGCAACTCCTTTCCCATCCACATAGGTCTCTTGCCCCTCTTACTTGACTTTTTACTGGTAGGAACTTCCCCTAAGATTACCCACGTGAACAATATACACCACTGCCCCACCTCTGATGATGAAGAGAAGGGTTGCAGAAGCACTTCTTATATAAGTGACTGTATCAGCAGGCCTGAGAGGAGCATTAACGTTTTGCTCGTGTCCCAGAGGCAGAGGCAGAAACTGCAGCAGGAGACACATGCCTGGCTGCTGCTTACAGCGACACAGCTGTGTCCCAGCATATCTATTTACAGGCACCTGTCCTACACCAAGCGTCCCTTGCGGGGGCCTCTCCATGGCAGCTGCCCGGCTTCAGAGCCTGAGCTGCTCTCAGAACACCAAGCACTCGCAGTTGCACCCAATGTGATTAAAAAAAAACCCCAAATAAAACAAACAAACAAAACAAAACAAAAAAAACCACCCCACCCCACCATACTGCTGCAACTTTGAATGGTCATTGCCAAGCCCTTCCAGAATTTCATGAGCTGTTTTAGACACTACGCAATTTCACAAGTCTGCCTTAAGCAAATTTATGTGATTTTTTTCCTCCTCTCTTTTTGGAAACTAAGAGCAATTTGCTTCTCTTCTCCCCATCTCTTCTGCTTACCAGGCCAGGTAGGTAGTTTATTTCACTTTTTCTATGCTTGTGAATTTTCCACTTTTCTTTTTCACATTCTGTTATAATCAGATGCTTAATTCATTCTCATCTCAGCTGTAGTTAAGGACTTTTCAAATGTGCATTTGAAAAACCTAGCCAGGATCTGCAGCACCAGTTCTCACATCATACCAAGGCAGCCTGGCAGGAGCCCTGGGGCTGTGTGTGTGGAGGGATTGTTTTTGTTTTGTTTTAGTAGTTTGCTTGGTTTCCATCTCATTATCATACCTTTTTTTAAGCCAGGCTGTGACTTACAAGACCACTTGGCACTTCAAGCAGGAGCCAACAATCTTTAGGTCACCTCAATCTCCAATGAGTCCTCCAGAAAGTTGTGCTTTTCCTCCAGCTCACTGGCCACAGACACAGCAGCTCCCCGAAAATCTGGCACATTTTGACACCACTCTAAACTCAGTATTTCTGAGTCTTATTTTGCTCACAAACTGACCCTTTTATCTTGCATTGAGAGGTCTGGAAAAGGGTGCTAGCCCCTTCCCATCGCTGTGCGCTAATGCATACCTCCACCATCCCAAACTCCATTTTCCCCAGCATCTCCGAGAGGTGGCGGTTTTCCAGTCTCAGGGTTTCCAGCTGAACCAGAATTACCTGAAGAGACAGAGGCAAACAAAAGCTCAAAAACAAAACCCCCACACATAACACAGGCCCCACCCACCTCCTACAATCGTTTTTCACTCTAGGTTCAAGCCTAACTACACCTTACAGACAAGTTTGGGGCCGTTACTCCTGCAAGTCTATAGAAGAGATCATAGAGGCAACTGTGCAGTCATTCATTTGCTTTCGGCTTTCAAAGATGCCATCATCTGACCTAGTTATCACCAGCTGTGTCAAGGAAACCTGCAAGACTGCCAAAGTTACAGGTTTGGGAAGAAGAAGAGGGGAGGCAGCCATAACAAACATCAAAAACAGAGGATTTCACTAAGAGGCTCTTTAAAGTCTTTGTTCCAAGACTGAAGACAGAGGGAAGCTATTAGCACAGCTCAAAAGCACCACCTTTTGCAAGCCCTCAGACTCTTAAAGCGGCAGTGCAAGTCTCCTGCATTTTTTACCCTGTGTTCCACTGCCTTCCTCTCTGCTCTTTCAATCTCTGTTCTCAGCCGGTGCTCCAGGTCTGACGTGGAGCCACTTTTTGATGCGATCGTAATGTCCCGCTGGTGCAGCTCCTGTGTTAACTTGGAGATTTCCTTTTTCATGCCTTCCAGCTCACTGCTGTGTGTTTGCTCAGTTTGACAGAGTTGCTCTTTCAGCTGGGGGAAGATACACACACAGCACCCAAGAGATTTTAAAAGATGTTTCAGCAAGCCGGCAAACACATTGCATACGGTCACGCAAAATCCAAACACTGCAAAACAAAAAGTTCTAACAATCCTCCTGTGCATGCTTGTCCTTCCTGATTGATAACCGCCTCATTCTGTCCCTTTTCCACACCATAAACTGCAGTTGGAGACAGGATGCAAGTTACACGCTGTGGAGAACTTGAGATGACACACAATGGATCAAACCGCGTTCCCTTTAGTTCACGTTCTGTCTCAATTGCCAACAACAGAAAACTGAGGCAAGATGTAAACACCAGGCAAGCACCGTGGTACTTCCATTATATCCCCTTGCAATTCACCCCTCTGCCTTCCTGAGCCAGAGCTGGTATCTTTAAATAGCCCTGAGTGGACTTCTCTTCCATAAAATCAACTGAACCTTTTGAACCAATATTAACTTGCAGCATTCAAAGTTACCCATGGCAAATTTCCACTGAATAGCTATGTACAGGGTAAAAAAGTACCTCTGTTCTCATAAACTCATTTGATAACTAATCTCTGTATCATGAGAGGGAATAATCATTCCTTATTTACCTTTGTGACACACGTGATTTCACTTTCTGAATATTCAATTATCTCTTCTCCAGCGTGTTAAGTCCTACTCTATCCAGCTATGTCTTGAATAAATGCAACTCCAACCTCTGGGTCAGCTCTTTCCATGCCTTCCCTTCTCTCACCTTCCTTTTGAGGTGAACACACAATATTCTGGCAGGCACTCCACACGCTTACTCAGTGTTATAAGAGACCAACAACATACAGAAAATATATTCCATTCCCTTTGCCAGAAGCACCAACCACTCAAACCCATTTTTTTGATGAGGATTTACAAGTATTTTGAAAAACTGAACCAAGTGATCTCTGCGCCGCCGACTCCATGGGTGCCTTTCCCGCTCTCTAGGAACAAAGACATGTTACCTTTTTAATCTCTGCCTTTGAGTCACTATGATGTTCTTCCATCGACTGCAGCTCTTTGATATTCTCAGCCAGCTCTTCACTCAGCTGCACACACCTCGCATTTGAAGACACCAGGCTGGATGCCAAACAAAGCTAGACATTAGAATTCTTCAAGAAGAGATTATGGGCAGAAGAAACTTTGATCATCCAAGCAGGCTCCAGGATCTGTCATAACAGAAATGGGACTCTACCGTAGGAGTTCCTTACCATTTCCTTGGGTGTGTGTACCAGAATCATCTCCAAAAGAGATGATGAACCAGATCTAGTAGATATAGTGGTTTCTTGCTTCTTTACCATAATAAAATCACCAAATTCCTCAGTAAATATTAATCCAGACCACAAACTCTGAGAAAAGAGCTTTTTAATAATTTTCATTTCAAGGGGAAGGTTTCTAGATCTGGTTTCTATCAGCTAACTAACAGAGACTCCTTAATCTATTAAGGATGAAGGTACCAAGCCTAACCAAACCAAAATAAAACAAAACCACCCACAGTACACAATGAAAAGCAACCAATTAGCAAAAGTCTCACTATTAAACTTCAAAATGAAAAGCATTTGATTTCTTTAGCACTTTGATATTTAAAATAAGCCTACAGAAATCAGTAGGTCTGATGAACTTGGATAATGTAATACACAATAATCTGTATTTACCAAGTTTCACTGTGCATCCCCGGGAAGCAAACAGCCAGCTACCTGTTCTCAAGATGAGTCACCTCCGACTGTAAGTGCTGCTCCTTCTTCTGGGCAACATCCAGCTGCAGAAGCAGATGCTCCAGCCCTGGAGAAGACGCCGGTCTCTCCTGCAAGCGCTCTTCCAAGGCCCTGCACAGAGACACAGGCTCCAATCCCAACACAAAAACATCTCACACGAGTTCACTAATATAGGGAGCACAACTGTTTTTTCATAATTCTCTGGAAATACCTGAAGTCCAACACTAGGTGACACCTGTGCACACTCTGAACACACAAATATGTCAGCCCAGGGACAGCTCCCTGTCTGAGGTCAGGCTGACACAGGACTAAGCAGTCTATCTTCACCTCGGCATCTCTGAATCGGAGGGTTTTACTGCCATTATCAGATACCCAGTAACCAAGTGAAAGGAGCATTGTGGCTGTTGGCCAAGTCACACCTGCACTCTTGGCACGGCCTCCAGAAGGCTCCAGCACCTGCACACTGCCCCTGCACAGCAGGAAGGCTGCAATGACTTTGCCATCCACACAACTATGTTACCAACGCCCTAACCTGACCTCATTAACTGCTGCAAATTCCCACTGGCATAGCTACGTACGGACTCAAGGCCAGAAAAGCCTCTGCCACTTGACTGAAAACGCCAGGGCAACACGAGAGGAGAAGCACTGGGGGGCATGCTACCTGATGACAAGTTCTTTTGTGCGAAGAGTTTCACTGAGTCGGGCCAGCTCACTCTGCAACTGTTCCTGGTGCAGCTTGGAACTATCAATGAAATCTTCTTGAGACTGCAAGGTGGCTTTCAGCTCCATCTTCTCATCCTGTAATACCTGCAGAGGGAAGAGAGGCAGTGAGTGCTGCAAGGCAGGAAAAAATCCATTTATTCTAATGAGATGAAGAAGTTGATCCCATTTTTAAGAAGCACTTGGAAATGATGCAGTGCACCACATAGGTACCGCAAAGTGAGCTTTAAGGTCAACCTGGAGCTTTACAAAGGCTCTAGAGAGAGACAGGAGTTCTGAGATGACAACCCTTCCTGTTGCTTCTCAGAGGCCCTGCTTTACATTCAGGTCCCTAACAATTCCTCCACTGACCTCTAACATTTTCTTGGATTGCCTTAATTCTTCTTGAACTCTCTGTTGATCTTCCAGAATCATCCGATTGTTTTCAGTGAGATCGTCCACTCTCATGTTAAGTCTCTCCACCTCCAGCTCATTGGCACAGATGGCATCATTGGCCCTCTCCAGCTTGCTGGTTAAGTGCTGGATTTCCGATCGGCTTGCCAGCTCCACCGACTCCAGCATCTGCTTCCGACTGGCAAGCTGAGTCTGCTAACAGCAATTGGTTGGGATTAAAGCTAAACTACACAAAGCACAGCACATCAAAACCACATGGACTCTACACCCATTTCTCTGTTCTGCAAATCACGCTCAGAAGCAGCAAATCTACCTTTCAGGGACCCAGGGGAAGAAATCCTTCTGGGTTACAAGATGGGTAGAGCTTTCCCAAATGGACAGAATTAAAAAAAAAAATAATAAAATTGAGAGGTCCTTCCAGCTCCAAAAGGGTTCAAGTAGGATTTGGGAAAAGAGGACCTCACTCAAATAGCTCAAGGTGCCCTGGTATGAACTAAGAACAGAGCTGCCTGTTTGTTTGTTTGTTTGAAGACCATTACCCCACGACTGGAGAGACAACAGCATGTTAGAAGGTTTGCCAGGATCAGATGCAAGCTAGAGATAATCCAATCACTAAATCCTTTTGAAGACAGCAAGCAGTTCTTAGTGCACAAGAGATGGGGAAAGAGGGAGCGAGAGCATTCTACCAAATCAGAAGCTGAACTGAGTGCAGCAGTCAATTATGCTTTGCTTTATGCAGTGAATACCTGGTTCTAACAGCCTACTAGAATGCTGCCTTTCAATACACTACTCTTTTAATAGAAGACAAAAAAGATGTAATAGTTAGAAGGAACGTGTGACTAACAAACAATACAGCACTATTATTTACAGGCACAATGCTTTATTTCATAGCGTTTCTCTCCACTTTGCTACCTGATGAAGTTTAACAAGCCAGCTATCACAGTTTTCTAAGAAAATTTACTCTATACCTACCCTTTTTGTGTAGCAGCTTGTATTTTTTAAAGACTGAAACAAAATATTTGAGTACTCCTTTGCTATCAATTTCTAAGAGTAGCAATTCCTGTCAGCCTCAGATAAATAAGCACTTGCTTATTTATCACCCAGCATATAATGCTTCTTAACAGAGAAAACTATAGGAACTGTCTGCTTGCAAGACTGTGTTATAATTTTGATACAGTCTTTTCATTATCTGAATAGTTGAGTCAGAAAATGTTATAAAGTGGGACAAGAATTTCAAGTACATTTTTTTTTCAGCCCAAGAAACCAGAGTGCCGGACCACCTGAATATTTACTTCTGCACCAAGACAAGATCCACGCTATTTTACTTGTACTCCAGGGTCAGACCTCTCCACTTAACCTCACGTCAAAAGACATCAGGAACCAAGCAGATAAAAAGCATCGGAAACATGCGAGAGAGCACACTTGGCTTTCCAGAGAAATCAAGGATTCAGACAGGCTGCTCGCAGTGGCCACGCACTGAGCTTGCCTGCGCTGCTTGGGAAAATATCCCGACTTCTGCTCTTCCACTCCACAGCGGGAAGAGAGTCGCGCGTGAGCAGCACTCCAAGGACACATCTGTTCCCAGACAATTGAGCTATCAGTAACACAAAGACAACGGAGCAGCAAGACCTTCTGTTCAAAGGCTCCCACTGCCTTTGTGGATTTACTTGTGTCAGCCACTCGCACAGTCTGTCAGAGACGGCTTCAACCCTGTCATCACCAGCCTCCTCCTCGCAGGAGCCCTGCCTTCAGAGCACCTCGGGGGTCCATTAAGTGTGAGGCCCCCAGGAGCAGCTTCTCATTAGCGGCTGCTGTGATGGTGTCAGGGGGACTTGATGGCTGTGCTCTCGGTCAATCCATCTGGCTCCACTAACTCGCTGAACCCTGAGCTGTGCAGGAGCAGCGAGGGGGTGAGAAATGGGGTGGGGGTCTGAAAATTGCTGTTGCTTTGGTGCTTTGTGGAGATATCTGTTGGGAAGGAAAAGCACTTTCCAATATCATCACTGGAGCTGGACCCCAAAGCTATATTCATCTGCTGTCAGGTACGCGGCTTGGAGCGACGCGGCATGAGCCAACAGCTATTTTGGAGTGTCACGTCCTGCGGTCTGCACTCTTGCCTCAAGCCTCATGCCATTGCCGTCTGTGCTAAGGGTACACGTTAGCAGGGACAGCTAGTGGGAGGGTAGGGCCAGCAGACACTCATCCAACCTCTACCCACAGACTCCAGATCGTTTTTCCACGCAGCGTTTACGAGCGGAGCCTACTCTGCCAGGACGTTCAAAGGCACTTCAGAGGCAACCTAGGCTGGATTCAAGCCCCAGAGATTTCCCACACCTCTCACCCCTTTCCCACCAACAAAACAAGTACCTGAATGAGCTCGGACTGCTCGGCCAGGGCCTTCCGCTGCGCCTCCAGGGATGCCACCTGCTGCTGGTAAAGCAGGCGCTGCTTCTCCCAGGCAAGGGATTTTTGACGGAATTCCTGCAAAGACAGCAAGGGTGGCTAGGAGCATCCGCCCGAGAGGGTGGCCCCCTTCCAGGTGGCACCCGTGTCTGCTTCCTCTCACCACTGTATCTGCACGCATCCCTCCCACGCGGGGAGCCCATTAGCCGGGCACTGGCTGCACCAGCTCCACAGCACAAAGCCCCTCTCCCATGGCACTGCCTCTCCTTTTCCTCCCTCCTGAGCTAAAACCTCACGGTCAATTATTGCTGTTTACAACCGCTAAGTGCCAGCAGACTCCCAGCCAGCTTCATACGGCTGCTGTCAGCGGTTTAGCAGTACAGCCCAGCTCCAGCTTCTGCACAGACTGCCATTGAAATCACTGGGATGGCAAGCATGAAATACGGAATTTTAATGCTGAATCCAGAAATTGGACTCTACATCAGTCAGATGTGTTTGTTAGCCCTGACTAAAGGGTAGCGCTGAAGAAAAGAGGATGCAGTTGAGCTCAGCATGGCAGGAAGATAAAAAGATGAAACGGAGCTGAAAAGGAATGGAGTATGTGGTTCCCTCCCCCTCAGAACAGTGAGATGACAACCTCTTCACACTGCAATTCATTTTGTTCACGTAATTAATTATTCTTTCAGCTCCTTCTTCCTTTTATTTAGTCTGAGATCAAGAACAACTGCACAAATCCTCTTGTGCACTTACAGGCTCCAATACAAAAACGATCTCTATTACACAAGCTGTTGAGAAAAATAACCCCGGAATAGCCAAAGACTTTTTGTTTTTAAATGAGGATTCCACGTCCACTTGCTGTTTGAGCATTCAGTCCTCACTGAAGCCCAAGCAGTCAATACCATGCACTCTAATCAACGCTTGCTTTCTAACAACACACCTCCAGCTTCCTGGTGAGCCGGCTCATTTCTAACTGTTCCTCTTCTTCTCTCTTGGTGCCTTGTTCTCTAGCTTCTTTCATCTGTTTCTTCTGCAGTTTCTCGTAGCTTCTCCTCAGCCTGGCCAGCTGCAAGGAAGGCAGTGAATAAGACTACACTATTTGAGTCTGGTGCTGCAAGAATTAAATAGCAGTTTGAAGAAAGGCACACAAACAGCTCTTTGCAAACAATTCCCTCAATTCATGGCCACATGCTTTGCAAGTGAAGATTTCTATTTATAAACACTATTATATCCAACACAAAGACAAAATATGTCAAGTTGGACAAACAAGGAGCAAAATGCCACTCTCAGCCATGACATCAGGAGCTACAACTAGACCTCTGCCTTACCAGTTTTAAGGCACGACTAAGATACTGGTAGGAGGAGCTTGGGCAGCTGCTGCTGCAGCTGAGGGTGGCACTGTCCTCTCTACAGATACCTCCCAGCCGTGGCAGGGCCTGCCAGATAGGCAGATTTGAGCACTGCCATTACACATAATATCCACACTATCTCCTCTGTCCTCTCCTCCTCTCCTTGGAGAGACCACACTTTTCACAGTGACTGCAGCATGCCAACAGGAATCTGAGGAATCAGCATTCCCCATTTTACTGATGAAGAAAACTACATGCACAGACAAGGAGGGTGGCTGTGAACGAAAAAATAACACCTGGGGGGAACGCCTAACGATTCACAGCCCCACACACTGGTCACAAAAGCTGACTTCTCTTTTTTAAAGTTCCTCCAGAGCTCTAAAGGAGCGAAGCACTTAGGATGTTCGAGGGGAATGCAGAAGTACAGGCTCACAATTAATATGACATGTCCCAAACAATCCAAGAAAACTGCAGATACTGATTTATCCTTGTAACAAACCAAGCTGGACAGCGTATGTGCAATTTACTGGTAATGGGGGTAGAACATAAGCAGAAAGATCTTCCCCACAAAGAGGACTAAGAACAGGAGACTGAGGAAAATGGGAAACTAACGTCCTCTACATTGATAAAATACCAACATGCTGCAATTATGGCCCCAACACACACTTTTTAATTAAAGTAAATAATCAGCCAAATATTAAACAAGAATTTCACTACAGAAATCTGGACAGATCTGCCAATGCATCAGCTTTGCTTTACAGCTCACTCGTTATTCCTTTGGGAATATCTAATGAATGAGGACAGTTAATCATCCTGAGCAGTAAGGTGTTTTCGACGAGGACAGATGCCTTCAGCCGGCAAAGCTGAAATTGCAAAATTAGTTTAGCTTATGTCTTACAGAAAGCAGGAATCAAGCCAGCTCCTCCAGAGAAAGCAGGTCCATGCTCTACTACTTAACTCCCTGCTACTGAGAAGGAAGTGGAGAGAGGCAAAGAGTTACAGCCCAGGCCTTAATCCCCACCAAAAAGAAATAATAAACAGGGGCAAAAAACAGGGGAGATTGTGTATCCACCTCATCTCATGTTTTCCTCACATGATCAAGGCCAGTGTCACCATTACTTTTTTTTTAATTCTCTGCAATGCTGAGGGAACAAACTGCTGCTTCCTGGACCCATGGCACCTTCCGCATAAGCAATTTGGTGAATAGGGTGGGAGAATGCAGGAAATTCTGGCTGTACATTTGTTCAGATGAAAACTGCAACACATTTACAAGAGCTTTCCACTCCAGAAGCTGCCTGTTCATTACCAAGGTCCTCCAGCATAAGAGAAACATGGCTACTGAAGCAAAAAACATTATTTTGTCTACACTCAACTCTTGTGTACGAGCATAAAGAATGGAATGAAAACACAAACTTATTTTTTGGAAACTCACCTCTTCCTGAAATTTCTTCAGCTGCTGTTCATATTCTCTAACCATGTCCTGTTTGGCTTTCTCTGTGTCTTCTAACTGCTGACGCAGCATACCGACCTAAATAAAGCCATTGAAAGGCAAAGAAATAAAACGAGAGCACTGGCTTTGAACCCTTCACCTCCTGGCTTTCATTTTGGCTATTTTCATATGGCATTTCTATCAAATTGTTCCCAGATACGTACTAGGATTACAAATGATCTACCAACAGACAAGACCCGTGGACTTATCTCAACGCTCTCAGGTGAAACAGAGTGCTCTAAGTAATGGCTGGAGCTGAGGGACCAAGGGGCCCTTTGAAACTTATGGGGAGGACTTGAGTTACATTGATCTAAATGCTCCTTTGAGTCATTTTCATCTTCTTTTCATCCTTCTCCTACACACAGGAGTGTCACCTGTCTAACTGTAGGCCCAAAAGACTGCAAAATTCAAAAAACAAGTAATACATAACAGACTTACAAGAACTAATCACACAAAAAAATCCTATGAATAAACCAAAAACATGAATACACTCTTGTAGTGATTTTAACCACACTTTTCAATCTATTTTTTTTCACATAAATATTTCTGATGGTAAGAAACACTTCAAAAATGCCTAGAGAAAACACAAATGACAAGTTCTTGTTGCACTTAACAAAGCTATATGCAAAATTTGACACCGTATTTTGACTTTAAACGACAAAAAACAGTCCATTCTGATGAAACAATAACTTCTACACAGCACACTTCTATGTAAAGTCAACAACAGTCCTTATACCGAATTGCAACACGTAAAACCCAAGGGACCACGTTGACCAGGCACCAGGGAATTCGAGGCAGTACCTCCTTGTATTTCTCTTCCAAAGCAGCTCTGGCAGAGCAAAGCTCCTGCTCCCGAACATCTAAGCAGGCCTCCAAGGCCTGTGTCTGTCCTTCCCACTCGGACTTCTTGTGAGCAACCATAATGTCGATCTGCTTCATCAGCTCCTGCAGCTCGGCCTCACACGACGTCAGGAACCCACTGCAGGGAGGGAAAGAACTGGCTGAAGTCCCAAAGCAGACACTACCCGGCACACTTTTTAAATCCTAGCCGGAACAAAAAAGCTACATACTTTACATATAGGTGCTTTTTTTTTTTTTTTTTTTGCTCTTAATCCTATAGGTATAACAAGCACCTACATATACTCATCTCTTTGTCTTCATACTATGCATCATCTAAGCAAAAGGAACAGACTTCATGCATAGTTTCTAATCTTCTCAATTGTTCTCCAGGCAGAGACATTTTATATCAACTTTCAATCACTACAGAATTCTTACAGCCAAGCAACCAGCTCCTGAAAAGAGGAAACAAAATCCTAAGTGCAGGGGGTTAGATGACAGGATGCTAATAAGGAATAAAGCATTCACAACCCACTGGGGCCAGTGTGCTCCCCAGTGACTGCAGGATTTCTAATTTGGTGCAGTAATTATTGAAGCCAACTCAGCTAACTGCTCTCAAACTTCACAAACTGCTAAGCCCAGGACAATACTAAGGCTTGCAAGATATAGCCCTAGAGGGCAGGGAGCTCAATGACGATCTTTATCCCTTTAATTTGCCTGTCAAATGGGAAGCACTCAGAAGAAATGGAAATCAATAGGGTAAGGGATCGAAATGCCTCTGTTCTCCCAGAACATGTGTATGCTTCACAACTTGACAGTTGGTTTAATAGGGAGAGAAATAGTTCTTAAAGGAGACAAAAACATTTGTATTTGAAGCTTAGCCTGCCCTGCAAGTCAACCGAAAATTAGCAGCTATTATGCGGAGCAAGAAGATTTCTTTCTCAGCAATTGCTAAAATAAACTTCAGCCTAAGCTTGATTTCTGCAATCAGCTATTTGCAAATAAAATACATAGGATCAGTAAATCTGGCTCAATTTCTCAAAGACAACTATGAAAATGGCCTCAACGATGTTTGCTTCACACTTGTTTAACCCATAAAGTCATGTTTTTCTCTCCCATTATTAGCAGCACAGTCTCTCTGGGATCTAAAAGTCTAGTTCTTTTCCTCCCATGACAAAGATTGAAGGACTCTTCAGAGATGAACAGTGCTCTACAGTGCTAGCACGCTCCAGAAATCATCAGATGTTTCCAATAAAAACAGGCAGCAACGGCACATCTCATTAACCTAGCAGGGCTCTTATAGAGATATTTACTCACTCGTAATTACTACTGCTCCTGGTGTTAGAAGGTAAGAAGACTTTTAAAAACAAAAGAAGGCAGAGTTTTTAGAGAAGATGACATATAAAAATAGCAACAAGGTCGCAGTATCAGACAGCAAGGATTACCGGGACTTTGTTTCCATTTTAGCTGAAGGCCAGGGCACTAAGCAGACAAATAGCAAAGACCTCATTTGAGCAATGGAAGTTTTGCCCAGCTGGTGTTAGAGGATTTAGTTTTAAATAAAAGGGGAATTAGTGTGAATTAGCCTGAAGGACTGGTGGACAGTGTTGCATACATACCTCCCCTGGCCTTGTCTTTGCATTCCTTCCAGCAAAGCCTCCATCACCAAATCCTGAGGGCGTTAGCAGCTAGGAAAGCAAACAGAAAACAGAGGTCACCTAAGGCAACACAGCAGCAAACTTACTCCTCCACCCAAACACTGAACGTGCAACAGAAGCCCTCAGAAAACGGGCGTACAAAATTGCCTGATGTAGTGCTGGTATGGGTGGGAATAGCAGCCACCTTCATGAATTCACAAGTCACACACGTGCCAAACAAGGGCCAACAGATCCCGCAAACATTTTTCCCCACAAATGCAGACGCTCAAGCCGCCAGCTCCATCGGCGCGGGACCATCCCGCCCGACAGAAGGAGGGCAGCGAGGGGCCTGCGCGCCCAGGGAGCTGCCTCGCTCCACGCTCAGCCACTTCTGCAGGTCCTGAGGGGACCCCGGCCCAAGAGCCATCCCCAATGAGGCATTTTCTGTCTTGGAGAACACCGACACACCTCGTGAGCACACAGCTGTAGAAGATCTACCACGAGTCAGGTCTCTGCACACAGAGCTCGCACGGGCCGCGCTCGGGACGCGCTGCCGCTGAACGTGCGCGGTTCTCTCACTACGGCACCGCCTCCCCAAAGACGTCCCGGCCTCTACAGCTACGGAACAAGCCCGCCCGGGAAGCCACGATCTCTGCCTAGAGGAGGCTCCTCCTCGGCACTCGGGCGGTGAACGCGACTCTCCCGCACCGCAACACCTGCTCTGGGGCGCGGAGGGACGGGACGCGGCAGCCAGTGCCGGTACCGAGGGTCGGCGCCCGTTAATGACGGTCGGCGCCCGTTAACGGCAGCCGCTGCCTGCGCTCCCTCCGTAGCTGCCGGCGCGCGCGCAGCGACGCGGCGGGGCGGGGCGGGGCGGGGCGGGGCGGGCACCACGGGCAGCTGCGCGTGCGCGCTGCGCGCCCTGAGGCCGCCCCGCGGGCGCCATTAAGGGCTCGGTTGCCAGGATGGACAGCGAGGTGCAGAGGGATGGGAGGATTTTGGATCTCATCGATGACGCATGGAGAGAGGACAAGCTGCCCTACGAGGACGTGGCCATCCCGTTGGTAGGTGAGAGGAGGCAGAGAGGGCGCCTCTCGCTCCGGCCTGGTTCCTGCGGCGGCATTTTGGTTGGGGTCCGCGCGTGCGAGGTGTGTTACTGAGGCGAGCGCTTCAGGCTCGCGTGTGGGTCTGTGTGTTTACCGGTGTGCAGCGTCAGTAACTAAGGAGAACGCCTCTTTCCAGCAAGTTTATGATGTGCTAAGTGGGTTTTTTTTTTCCCCTGTTCTCAGAATGAGCTTCCTGAGCCAGAACAAGACAATGGTGGCACGACCGAGTCTGTGAAAGAGCAAGAAATGAAGTGGATGGATCTGGCTCTCCAGTACCTACATGAAAACGTTCCTCCCACAGGAAACTAGGTAATCAGTGAGATTTCATGCAGTGAGTGTATGAAAGCAACGCAGAAGTTGTTACTCAGCCCACCTCTGCTGTCCCAGGTTTCCCTGAGGAGGACACCAGGCTTCCTGAACAGCCTTGCACTCAAGTAACCCTTCTACTCCCAGTGATGGAAGATGGTTTAAAGTGCATCCATAATCAATGTGAAATAAGTACAGATCCTGGAAACCTGAGAGCTGCTATCGGAATGTTTGTTTGCTTACACAAAATTATTCTGTATCTTCTGTTAACTTGTTTTTAAGTTGGTGCTGATTCTCATCGTTTTCTACATGTGGTCTAAGAAACAACTTGCTGTCTGGAATTGTTCATTCGCTGCAAAGCTCCTGCTGGGAGCACCGGTGGCTGCAAAGGCCTATGACTCAAGTAGGATTCCTGTGTATTTGAAGGGCTTGTTTTAAGAGTGCACGGTGTAAAAAAGAAAAAACTGACCCATGAAAATTGTTTGTTACTGCTACCTGTAATTAGTATTGACTGAGGGATAGTGTATGGGGCTGGGATATTGTATGTGGCTGGTTAATAAAAGGAAGGGAAATTGTAGGTAACGGAGGGGAGCTCGGTTTGAACTCCCTTGGGATCCAAGGGTGCTGGAGGACAGCATTTCCATGGGCAACATCCTCAGTGTGCTTACCAGCCAGCATGCCATAAACAGACAGTCTGATTTGCACTAAATAGTACTTCAAGTCAGTGTATATGTCCTAGTTCAGAGACATTTAGATGAGCCCTCTCTCGAGGGAAGCCACGAAACTGCCCCCTCCTCTCTCCTAGGAGAGGACAAACTGGGTTTTTTAAATGGCGGGGAAGTAGAAGTAGCCAAGGCAGGTGATGAGATTTACAGCTTCTTACACATGGGTTGACTTTGGCCCATGCCACCTCTCTTATTAATTTGCATGATACCAACCATGCCAAGGACACAGGTAACAGCACTGGAGGTGCCTTTCCCAGGGGGGCAGGGGATTGCCTTGCATCCCACTGTGTAGAAGACACCTGCAGCCTCTGCCCAGGTCGAGAAGCAGAAAGCTGCCAGGAGTAAGGGGGAAGGAAGCAAGTGGGGCCAAGTTAATGCTATAAGTTGCTACTCTTTTTATGTGGAGAAGAAAGGCAAGGGACTCTGTTCCTTCTTGCATTTTCTCTCTGATTATCAAATGTGCTTTGCAATTGGCAAAATTCTTCTGCTCATCTTGTATGTTTCGCTGTTGCTGGACTGATTCCTTCATGCCATTGGCAGAACTTGCTAAGGAGAAAATATTTTGACAGATTTTAGGATTAGTAGTAGAGAAAGTGAAAGAGGATTTGGAAGAAAACCAGGATTTCGAATAGTTTTGCTTTGCTGGTGCATCAGGAAAAGAAAAAGTTCTTTTTTTAAAAAAAAGTTGAACTTAGAGCTTCCAGACTTAAGGAGTTCCAGGAGTTTTTCTGGTGTGCTTTCTTGAGGGTTCATCCCCTTGAATATTATCAAAACCCAACTCTAGCCTGTATGAGTATGCAGTGGAATCGCCATTGAATATGCGCCCTACAAGACAGAGGTCGCCAAGCTGCACAAGGATAAGACACAGACCCCTGCTGGGTGCAGCCCTGTGCATGTGGTGCAGGCAGTGTGGGCATTGGGCAAGCAGCATCCACTTGCCCCCAACACAAAGCAGCCACAGCTGCAAATGCGGGTTTAACCCAAGAATCAGCAACATCAGGAAGCTTAATATGCCCAGTGTGGACCAAAGCAGCAGTTATGCAGGTGCAGACCCCAGAAGGTGAACTCCTCAGCTGACCAACAGCAGGGGAAATAGGAGGTGTCATCTGTGCTCAGTAAGGTGATTCTTATCTTCCCCACATGCCTCTTCCCTGGCACAGGTTAGAAGAATTTGCAATTAAAACATTAAGCAAAGTAGCCACAACAGTTATAAAACACGTGGAGCAGCTTCTGTCGAGCAGCTGTGTCTACTCTGCCTTCTTTCTCCCCTTCCACACCGCTCTGATTTTCCCAATTCTGTTGTTAGCTCTTCCAGCTCCGATTCAGATGCCCTTTTATGCCTTTTCATCTGCCATACTACATCTCCCACCCAGCAAGGAAAACAATAATTCTTGTTTGGATTGTATTCATGAGGTTCCCAGGGGGATGCCAGATGTGTGAATGTCACCCCAATGGCAGTTGCTGGCCAGCCATGAGGGACACAGGTTGACTTGATGCTTGTACCTTCACTTCATCACAACACAGCACGGTCACATCTGCTTTCTGCCCAAGATCACAGATTTGGAAGAGTGGAAGAGGTCAGGCTCCAGCCCTCAGGAGAGGGGCCAAGTGCAGGAGAGTCAGGGGAACATGGGAATGTGGTGAACATCCTGATTGCTTCCAACTGGGGAGCTGAAAAGCCAAGTGCTGGCCCTGCCCAGATGGGTGTCAGGTGAGCGGTAACACCTACCTTTGCTGCTGCCTCTGGCATCCTTTGCGAAGGACAGATGTGCAAAGATTTCCTTAATTTCAATACATCTATTCGAAGTGCTGCTTACAGTATGTTACCAAATCACTTGTGTCATTGCCCAGAGAAAACCATATTTAAAATGAGGAATCCTGTTAGGATAGATGATGCCTCACCCTTTTTTAAGCAGTAGCTTTGGGTGTATAACTAAAGCTTGGCCTCTAGTTCTTGGCTGGTGACGTTCTCCTTTCACCACACCTACTGTTGCAGGGAAAAAAAAATAAAAAAAGAGCAAATTGTTGCCTGAGACAACTACTCATCCTAAAGAAACAGTGGGAGCCCTAAAATCTTTTGCCTGCAGAAGTTCCATGTGGAAGTCCCTATGCAGAGGCTGTGCTTCAAGTTCATCTATCTTTTGTGGGAGATGAAAACAAGTAGGAACACAACCATTTGCTTTGAATATTTTTGTTAGATAAAGCATGTTTTCTATGCTTTGCTGAAACATTAACATACTTGCCGTCTACACTCATTATAAAGTTTTTGTGCAGGGTTTTTCACTATTATTGTTTACTTTGGCAAAGCAAACTATACTGGTTACATGAGTGCAATGATAAAATTGTAAGTATTTTTATTCTCTTTTCCTCGCCTTGCAAACATTTCTCTTGCATAGGTATTATACAATTACACTGAAAACATGGTTTGAAATATTCAGAGAAGCAGCATTCCTTTTCAGCAGTATCTTCGATGATCAATGTGAACAGGACTTTGTAGTGAGTTTTGCAAAGGATAAATCAGCATTTGTAAACACATAACTTCATTGATATCCTTCTAGCCACATCAAGAACAATTCTGTATAGTAATAAACAAACATACTGCCTTTGATTAGCAGACACATGGGAACAAGTTGCTCAGTCATGTTACATCTCTCTGCTTTGTGTAGAAAACACTTGGTATTCTAAGTACTGACGCATTTCAACAGATCCCTGGAAAAATTGTTGGCTTTCATTTTTGCATATTTTGATGGATATGCAGTAGGAACTGCAGGAAGAGGAAGTAATAAAAGAAAACTGTGTGAAAAGGCACTGAAAGAAACTCAGTCTGATAATGAAGACCATACAAGAGGTGGGAGGAGAAGGCTACGATATCAAAGCACCTTATTTGCCATCCTATATTATACATAAGAAAACTGAGCAGAGGGAGAAAAATAAATTGCCTGGGGCTGTCCAGCAAGCTAATGGCCAAGGCAGGGCTGGGAGGAATTTAAGGGAACACTGGTTAGTTTCCACTTCACCTACTTAAAACGCTTATTTTCTTTCACCAGGACTAGGTTACAGAGAAGCTCTAGACCATGCAGACTTCTAACCCAAACGGCACCACTGACCAGCCAGGCTGTCCACAGGCAATATTTTGGGGTAATTAATTCAGCCTTGAATTGCAAAAACACTGAAAAAATATTTCTGGTCAGGAAAAGGAGGACAAGGTATGTGAGACAGGAAAATGTTTGTGACTCTGTGATCTGTAGAGGTCATGAGAACACTGTGAAACCGAGTTTTGTGAGAAGCAGGATCCGAGGGAGGACATTTATATGCCCATATGGAGCTAAGAGAAACGTGAATGCGATGGCAAGCTAGCCTAACCACCAACACCCTCCAGAGCAGTTGTCATCACGGTGAAAGAGGGGAGGATGAGGAAGGGGGGACTTCCGAAGTGGGGAGCGAGACCGCCTGCTGAAGCACACGCATGTGCGCTCCAAGCAGAGTTGTACAACAAGGCAGCGGAGCTCTGCCCGCCCCAGGACGGCCTCCTGGCCCGTACCAGCCCTACGGGGCAGGGTGCACCCGGGATGTGTGAGAAACGGATTGGGGAAGGGAGAGACTCCTAACATCGAGACCAATGTTGTCCTCGCGGGGACACCCGCAACGGTTGAGAGGCCGCCAGGCACCCCTTCCTGTTCGCTGTCTTCAGAGATGATTGGGCTTGTAGTCGTGCTGGCAAGTAGTAACCCGTAGGTACCCACTTCACATCTGTTTGTGTTTGCACTTATATTACTTAATTAAAAGTGTCAGTAAGTCAGTCTCCCAGTCGTGGTTATTGCCAAATCCCAACCCCATCCAGAACATAATTGGCGACGAGGATGGGATTCGGCAATCAAAGCGGTGGAACTCACTAGTGGAGTGCACATCTATGTGAGGTCGTGCCACCGGATTGAGACCGCATTTGTGTTATTAGTGTTGGTGATGTTTGTATGTCGCAGGATAGTACAAAAATCTGGTTGTTTGTGTTTTAGCAGTAGTTGTTGTTGGGATCATCAGTAGGGGTGTGTTGATAGGGATAGTAGGAGTCCTTATTGGCTAGTATCAAGTCTGTTACATGTATCAAGTCTGCAGTGTTTTTATCTTGGCAATGCTGCAGGCAGCACCAGTAGGGGTAGGGAAGCCATGTGTCCACGGGTGCATCCCTGTTGGGGACAGGAGTTTTGGAACACGCTCTGGGATCGATAGGAAGCAAGTACCCGAGTATCTCTGGAGCCATGGGTCCGGGAAGAACCGCTGGCTGTGCTACAATATTGGGGTATGGAGCGAGCAGCACTGCAATTCAGAGCCAGAGGGGGAATTGCAACCGTCTTTTCCCCGGAGGAGAGGTCTGACCACTCAAAAGAGGAATAGCGGGGCTAGCCAAGCCCCCGTGTCCAAAGAGTTCCAATATAACATTGCCCGCAGGGATAACTGGCTCTTTGTCACCTGCACCATCTGCTGGTCGGAGCAGAACAGGGAAACAGCCCGTGCCCTGGTGGACACAGAGCAGAGATCACAATAGCTCATGGGAACCCAGATATACACAAGGGCAATGTGACCCCTGCTTGGCGTTGGGGGGACCCGCCGGTGAAAGGGGAGCTCATGAGTGTGGCCATGCAAATTGCCACTGGCCCTGGCGAATGTTCCGACTTCCCGAGGAATACTCCGAGGTATTACGAGGCCAGTCATGGGACCTAGAGGGGAGGCTATGGAGTTTTGGGACCACACAGTGGACAGTACGAGCTCTGCGCGTGACGCAGCTCACTCAGGAGGCTGAGATACCAGCTGCTACTCAAAAGGTGAATCTAAAACATACCAGATTCCGGGAGGTGATGAGACAGTCCAGGCCACCAGAGCTGATTTATTGGCTTGTGGGGTGAGTCGCTGTGCCCACTCCCTTTTAATTCACCCATTTGGCCAGTTAAGAAGCCTGGTAGTAGTTGGCAAATGACAGTAGACTGTTGGGGACTAAATAAAGTCACTCCTTCAGTTACTGCCACGGCTCCAGAAGTTCCCTCCAGAGTGCCCTGGCTCTTCTGTGGCTGGTCAGATTTATACCCAGATGGTGCCTGTGCACCTGTCTGGGGAGTGTTTGCAAGATAGCTGGGAGAGGGAGGATGCAGTAAGAGACAGGTGTGATTCCCTGTTGCATTCACTACCATTCAAATCTGAAGAAGCCAACAGAAATATGTAACGGGAGCTGTTTCATGTTTTTGATTACAGATGTGCCCATAGGATACGGAGTTTTACCTTCCCATCTGGATTTTGATTCTCTGGGCAATCCTGCAGGTGAGTCCTCACTATTGGTTTTATTTTGAGGAGGCCATGTCCAACCTGAAGGGCAGAAGGCCTCTCTGCATCTGTGAGAACCCTGACGTACATGTGTCCCAGGTCTTTTCAAGATCTCTTTCTATTCACTACACCTCCCTTACAAACAATGATGAATGGGATTGTCTCCTTTCCTGCAGGTCTTGGTGTGACAAAGAAGAGGCTGCAGAGCCTCAAGCTCTTCGAACATACTATTTGTTCTTCCCTGCTGCAGTCCCAGATTCCATGCTGTTTGGGATAGCAATGGCTTGTATATGTATTTCCCGGACGAGGGAAAGAGTAAATTCATTTCTTGGCCACATTCTTTATATTTTCTATCAACCAAGTGTGTGTAGTGATAGCATTGTGGTTTGCCTGGTATGCTGTTGGGAGTAACCTGTTGAGAGGTCTGCTCTAAGCTCTCCTAGGTGGACTCTTCCTTGCCAGTGAGGACTCCTGAAAGCCATTTTTGTTTCTGCAGAGGAGCAGTGCACCCAATCCTGACACTGCTTCCAGTGAGGAAGAGCCCAGAACAGAGAAAGGCAGAGCAAAAGCAGGAGGCAAAAGAAGAAATTACGAGCTTGCTATAGAACGTGAAAATGTCAGCACCAGCTCCAATCACCTCCCAGTGCCTCGTCTGAACTGAGTAAATAACACGTTGGGCAAAACTGGTGTAAATAACATTTGGGCTAAACTGGGGCAAGCCCTTGGCTCTTTGGGGTCTTTGTGCCTGAGTGCAATGCACAGTGCTTACAGCAGGGTTGGATGAGAGAGAGGAGCTGTCAGAGTTGCCCTTCATCACGGGCTGCCCTTTGCCCCATCATCAGTGTAGTCTCACAGCCTGCACTGTTGTTAAGGTTTCATTCATGCAAGTGGGGAGTGCAGATGAACTCACTGGGACTGCTCCACTGAATGTTCATGGATATCGGCACCGAGGGAAGAAGAAGGATGGCCAGGCAGCACCAAGCAGTGAATGATGAGTGCTGAAGTGGGAGCGGAGGCTGCAGGGGGTTAGTGATCCTCCATGCTCAGAACCTGCAAGTCTTTAAGTAGGGCAAAGACGTGAGGGTTGCTTAGGAAAGAGAGCAAAAAGGACTCTGCCAGTCCCAAATCCATGGATTCCCGATGGGCTGTACTCAGGAGTGCTGAGGCAGCTGGTGGATGTTATTCCTAGGCCACTCTCTATCACCTTTGAAAGAGCATGGAGAACAGGAGCGGCACCTGAGGGCTGGGAGGAAGCCAGTGTCACGCCAGTCCTAAAAGGGCAAGAAGGAGGCCCAGACAACTGCAGTCAGTCTCACCTCCATCCTTGGAAAGGTCCTGGTTGTTTACTGTCCAAAAAAATGTGTCACATTAAAAATATGGCCAGGTGCAAGATTAACATCTTGTGCTTTGAGTGTTGCAAGGGAGGTGATGTTTCTGCTTTACGCGGCCCTGGTGAGGCCACCCCTAGAGTACTGCATCCAGGTCTGCATCCATGTCCAAGAAGGACAAGGAAGTACAGAAGAGAGTCTATGAAGATGATGCGGGCACTGGAGTATCTGCTATGAGGAAAAGCTGTGAGAGCTGGGCCTGTTCAGCCTGGAGAAAAAGAGGCACATGGCACAGGGTGGCATCCAGGAAGGTTTGGAAGATCTCCAGAGAAGGAGACTCCACAGCCTCTCTGGGCAGCCTGTGCCAGGGCTCCGTCACCCTCACAGGAAAGAAGTTCTTCCCCACATGGACATGGAACTGCCTGAGTTTCAACTTGTACCCATTATCCCTTGCCCTATCGCTGGCCACCACCAAGGAGAGTTTCGCCTCATCCTCTTTACATTCTTCCCTCAGGTATTTCTACACAAGATCCCCTCTCAATCTTCTCCAGGCTAAGCATGCCTAGCTCCTGCAAGAATATATTTCCATTCTTCAGTTTTTTTCTTTAAAGGGCCAATATAAGCTACTTCCAGGCTTCTCAGGGTAGTTGATGTTCCCTCAGGCTGGCAAGCTGTTGTCCCCTTGACATTGTTAGACCAAAATGGCATGAGTCTACAATTTCTTTTGCCAGGGCTTTTGTGGCAGGCCCTCCTCTTCTTGCAGCCTGTTGAAAAAGGAAATTCCCAGTGTGCCATAGCCATCTGTGTAACCATTTACACAGCCGTTGGGCCTCAGCACTATGTAATACACATTTCCACCATTTACTTCCACTTTTCTTTCTTTTTTTCTTTGTTTTTCCCAACGAGCTCCCTAGCCATGGGGTGGCACCAGCTCCCACAACTGGACTGAAAGCAGTGATAGATGCACACCATTTGATTTCCCTTTCCTGACTTCACAGCTTGGTAGTTGACAGCCCTTCATACGGCTAATAGCACTTTCTCAAAGGCAGTGAAAGTGCAAGACTTGAGAGTCTCGCTGCGTCAGGGCCAAAGGTAAGAGGGTAATCCTTTCTGCCTTGCACATCTTGTGGCCATAATCCCCACTGACATCCCTTATCCGCTATGCCTGCCTCGGGAACACTAATATTTATTTCCTGTAAGTGCTGGACAATAGCATCTGTAGGCGAGCAAACCGTTTCTCCCTTTGGTTTTCCAATGAGAATATCATCTATATCTTATAAAATCACACCTAGAGCTGGGTGGGTGGGTGGGTAACACATTCTAATTCTTTAGCAAAAATAGTATGGGCAGTGAGTGGTACGGCTGTGTTTAAAGTCTTGCTGGAGGCAATGAAAGGTGTGCTCTATTCCACCCCAAGTAATTGCAAATTCTGGTCTGTCTTGATCTTGTGTGCGGATTATAAAGAACTTATCTTTACTATCTAACATTCCCATCCATGGAAAAGCACATTCATTTACTGTATTAACTCTATTATGCTAGGAATAGCAGTTCTTAAAGGGCCAAATGCTTTAGTTGAAGCTCTTTAGTCAATGGTAAAGCACCATGTCCTGTTGCTCTCCCTCCCTCCCTTCCTTCCCTGTGTGTCCTGTGGGGTTTAGGGTAGCTCCCCAACAGCGGATTTTAGCAGCTGTAGGTCCTAGCCTACAACTGCCATAAGCCCTTTAAAAACTACTCACAGAAACACCTATTCCTGAAATGAAATGGATTTCTTGATATAAATACTCATCATCTATGAAATAAAAAGCTGTAGCTGGTACAAGCGTACAAGTAAGCAAGTGTTGGCTGCTCTGTGCATATGCCCAGCATGGATTCTTTATATGCCTTCCTCCTCTTGCTCACCTCTGCCTTTGGTCCTACAGAGAGAGCAAAGGAGGAACAGCCGAGTGCCATACCACGCGAGCGACTCACGGGGCCAAGGCACCATGTCCTCACCGGCAAGCAGGCTACTCCTAGGAAAAGCGCAGTCGTGACTCTCCTACCTGCCTGTGGCTTTAAAGCAGCAACTCAAATTCCAGGTTTTCACAGGGTTGGGAATGCGGAATATAGCTATCCTAGAAAGAGAACACCTCTAGGGAGTTGGCAAAGCCCTTGCAGCTGCTCCAGCACGGTCCCCAAACCTACCAGAAGACCTGAAAAGCCCTTTGTTTTCCTTTGTGCCCTTCAAATAGGTGGGCTTGTTCTGGCGAGCAGCCCTGGAAACGCTCTTTCCCGTACTAGAAAGACACGCACAGATCAATACCCCCCGCCAACGCTACAGGCCATCAGTCGAGAAACACACGAGCGTCCCACTCCTCAAGGGAGCCAGCCTGAGCAGGAGTGCCTTGCCTGCACCACCGTCACACCCCCCGAGCCTCTTACACAGCCCCAAGGACGGGAGCAGCAGCAGCAGATTGCCTTGCACTACCTCAAGGGTGTATGGAAAACACCCCGCGTATCCACCGCGCTCCCCAGGAGCAGCGCAGCACGGCCCGGGGAAGGAAAGCTCTCGAGCCAGGCTCGGAGTTGCTGCTAGGGGACGGCAGGAAGCACTCAGCAGGCGCTGGGCTCGTAGGCCCAGAGCCGCGTCAAACCCAGGCAAGCTCCAGAGCACCGGCGGGAACGTTTCACCGCGGCACAAAGCGAGCGCCTCCAGCGCCGGCTGCTGAGACGCAGCCAGGCCTCCGGGGGGAGGCCGCGGGGAGGCCCCCCTGTGCCCACCGGACTCCCGCGCAGCCTCCCGGGGCCGCCGCGTGCGGCAGGGCCGGGCCGGGCCCGGCAGGACACGACAGGAGGGAGGCGCCCGCCGGCCGTGTGCGCAGGCGCGGCGCAGCGGCGGTTTCGGCGGCGGCCGATTCGCGAG
>PTEX01000212.1:1058239-1102933 GCA_003342815.1 Eudromia elegans
CGCGGCGCCCGCGCCCGCCAAGATGGCGTGCGTGCTGGAGGCGCCGCTCCGCATGAGCGTCCTCTCGGTGAGTGCCCCGCGGGCCCTTCCCGCGCGCCGCGGCCCGGCAGCGCCCCGCTCTCCCCCAGCGGCTCCAGCTCCTCCCGCCCCGGGAGGGAGGGTCGCCGGCGGAGCGGCGCGGCCGGAGCCCTCACGGCTCCGGGGAGAAACGTGCCCCAGAGCCAGGAGGAGTTCGCGGTTCGCAGCCTCTTTCCAGGGGAGGTAAAAAAGGGGGGGAAAAAAGCATGGGAAAAGCCTCGTGGAAGAGGGAGGACGGTCCCTGGCACGTGCCCTCCGGAGGGTCCCCCCTCCGCGGCCGCTTCCCGGCGGGAGCGCAGGCCGCGCGCGCAGGTGCCTCCCACCGCGGGCGCCCTCCCCGCCGCCCCGGTCCCCTGTAACCGCCGTGCGGCGTTGGGGGGGGGATCAGGGAAACACCCTCGGCCTCGCTCGGCACCCCGGCCCGGGGCTCGCGTCTGCAGCCGCGGTGCAGGAGCCGCCCCAACGTGGGGAGCAGCCGGCCTGGAGCGAGGGCCGTGCCGTGGCCAGGGCAGCCCCCCGCCTCGCGTGGCCTGTCCGTCAGCGTTTAGACACGCGGAGGGGCTCCGCCAACTTTGGCTTCGTGGGTGTCCGCGTTAGGCTCGGCGCGTTCGTTGTGTTGCCTTCGAGCACAGGGTTAATTCTTTGTGCGGATGTTGGCCAGCAGTAACGTGCTGCAAGTTTAAATGGGATTCTGTGGTTTTACTGCTATCTTGTTCGGTAGGTTTTGTGGACTCGCTGCTGGTTTAGTCGTTTTTTTGTATCTGCCATTACACAAGTTGATGTGAATTATATATTAAATAGCATATCTTTTTTATTTTCCTGCAGGAAGTAACGGCCAGCAGCCGCCACTATGTTGATCGATTATTTGACCTCGATCCCCAGAAAGTCCTTCAAGGTGTCATGTAAGTCATTTGAAACTCGTTTGAGCTATCGTTGTGCCCAGGCCGCGTTTACTTTAATCCAGGTAGCGTGATAAGTCAGTGGAAAAATGTTCTTCCCCATCCTTTTAGATAAATCCTATTGGAAAACTGGTTGCCTAAATTTTCATGCAAGCACAACTATGTTGCTTTAGCTTCCTATTGCTTTGTAGCATGTATAGTTGGTAACCCAACCTCCCAGCTGCCAGAAGTGAGGTAAAGCATTCTGTGAGTGCTCACAGTCTTTTTTGATGCCCCCCCTTTTTTTTTTTTTTTTTTTTTCTTCTGGCATATTCCTTTTGCTCCTTTTCCAAGTCTGAAGAGAATCTCTTCTCTTATTTCCCTGCCAAGTCAGCATACCTGCCTCTTCAGCTATTTCTCTGCTGCTATGCCTGGAGTGTTAATTTTTTTTATTATTTTTGATGTATGACTTCTGTCTCATCAAAGGGAATTGAGAGCTGAAAGAACATGCTTCCATAGAAATTAATTTAGGCATAGCTTCTGTTTCTGTGCATCTGTTGCATCATGCCAGTGATAGGAGGCAATGACTGAGACTCAAAAGAAAATTGTTAGTGAACACAAAGTAAAATTGGTGCCAACATCTAGATTTTTTTCCTTACTGTCCTTGGACAATAGGAAGGTGGTGGATGCTCCCAGGGACAAGGACATGCCCCATGCTGTGTGCAATGGGCTGGTTGAACCCCTCTTTTCTCCTTGGCAGGTTCTTGATCGCCAGGTGTTGCTCTCTCCTCCTCTCCTGTCTCCTCAGAGAGCTGAGGAATCCCCACCCTTGGGAATCTTTTCCCCATCTTTTGAGTTACTCGCATTGTCTGAAATTCAAGCAAAGAATGTTCCCAGAAACAAAAATCTTAGGAAGTCTCTGTCTCAGCTGAACACCTGAAATTCTTCCCCCTCGCCCCTGACTTTTATCTTTGTTCAGTAACTTCTGTCAGCTTGGCTTCTGCCTTGCATGATAAGATATTTTATTCTGCTTTGCCTCGTAGTATTTTGTACCTCTCTGTTATGGTCATGTTATCATGCAGCTTTTTGAGATTGTCCGTTTCATTTACAGACATATCCTCCACTTCAGATCCACTTCTGATTTCTTTTCTTGCTACTGTAACAGATGCTGCTACTTTGAAACCTCCAGAGGAGTCATATAGAAGATGCCTTTGCTTAAACTTAGACTTTCTAGGGATCTGATAGGATTAGTGCCTCTGCAGAGTACAGAGGAAAAGGAGGAACCATGTAAAGGTGTATTTGGTCATCTTGGTGACACTCTGCTAAAGTGAGAAATTCTGAAACGTGTCTTTTGTGGCAGTAGGGAAATCCCACATGATGGATTTGTTATTTTCCTTCATATGGGTGGGTGGATGTTATGTAGCCCAGTTTGGGGTGTAACATTTGTAAAAAAAAAAAAAAAAAAAAAACTGACAGTCCAAGATTCAGGCAGAAAAGGTCTTGCTTTGTCTTCAGGGTATCTGCAAAAGGTTTTGAACCTGGAATGAACCCATCCTAGGATGAGGAAGGAGATCAAAGTCCCATCTGAAGTGTTTGTCAGAAACTTTGTCAAATGCTCTGCAAAATTCACTGAGAATTTTTGCTCTCTAGGATGTGCTGTTTTCCCTGCATCCTGGCTGAAAATGCTGATGACCTAGATTTTTATTTTGATGGATGGAACTGTATGAATATTGAGGACTGGAAACGAGGCTGCCTTGAAAGGGTTTGTTCCTGCAGATGGTCTTCAGGTGCAATAGTTCTATTCTTTACCTAGTACTAAAGAAACTAAGGAAAATTGGAAGGATAAATTGAGTTCAGGGCTCTTATTTTATTGACTTCTTGTATATTTTAACGAAATCCAACTTCTCAAAAGGGTTCTGTAAAAGTAAAACTTAGCTAAATATTTCTTGAAATTGAAAATCATGTCAGTCCTCTTGCGACTTGAGAAGGCTGAAAGGATCTGAATTATCAAATCTCTTATTTTTCCTTTCCTTCTCTTTTTCTTTCTCCAGAAATGAACTCGTACCTGCTTAGGAGCTTTTTTCTTTTTCTCTTCATGGGAAAATGAGCAACTATTTCCCTTTCATCTCTTTTTGCTGTATGTAGCTTCACTAATGCTGTTTCCCAATCCCAAGTTCCCCACAGAACTTTTTTTGCATCATTTCTACCATCATATCTACCATCATATTAATTTGAACCTTAATAGTAGATACTCTGGAAAGAAGCAAATGTTTGCACCCGCCAGTAAGTGGTTAGTTTTGGTTCAAGTTTTGAAATTTTGAGAGCTTTACAAGGATACCTACAGGCTTTTGCTGTTCCTGATTGAGAGCTATTGAAAATGCATAGAGCTGTTTCAGCATATCAACATCTGTATGGAAGTGTGACTCTTCTTGTCACTGAGCCAGCTTGATGTAGACGTATTTTCCTTCTGTAAACCTAAAAGATACCATTTGCTTATGCTGGCAAAGTTTGCTTTATGTCTACCTAGGTGTATTTCTAACCTAGTTTTCACATACTGTTCAGCTTCCAGCTACTGTTCTATAGTTCACACTTTCTCAAAATAGACTTTTAAAGCTGCATTCCCCAAGACCAGCAATCATGTCAGGCATGTGGCTAGTGAGTATATTCAGGACTGCCAGTGCATAGGTTATTCAAATGAATATTGTAGGAGATTAAATCTTCTGCCCTCCCAGAACTTCTCTCAAATGTTTGACTGTTATTAGCAAAGCAATAGAACGTAGAGAACTTGGTGGGTTTCTCCTGCATTGTAAAAGTTTTATCTGTCCTATCATAAGGTTGTTGCTACAGAGGAATCCAGTGCTTTGCAGCACAGCAATGTTCTTTATTAATTCTAGGTGGTGATCTTTAGAGTGTCATTTGCTTTTCACGATTTTCTAAGCTCAGGGCCACTTTGTTTACATGCAAGACTGATACCTATTTTTGTCTGCCCGTTTCCTTGCTTGTCAAAAGCTTTTTTAGGGAACTGTTTGTCATGCTTGCTGGTAGCCTGGTGTCTTTGAGGAGGTGATACATCATTTCAGCTGTGTGATTCCATCCCAAGGGCTGTTTCTGCAAGGAGCATTCCAGGCAAATCCTGCTTCCTCAGGGTCCTAACCGCTTCTCATTGCACTGATACTTGCAGTTGGAGAGGGTGCCAGCTCTCAAGGCTTGCAGTTAGCCAGCATCTCGCTGCACTGAGAATCCCTGTGCTCCTGTTGCTTCTGTCTGTTTCAGATCAGCTTAATCCAGGCAACTTGAGCTGCCAGGTCAGCATTTTCCAAACTTGGGTGGGATGCTTTTTTTTTTCAGGAAACCGAAAGACATCATATAGAAAAGCAGCTCTTCGCAGAAGAGCCTATTTTAAAGCATATACTTCCATTTCCCTTTTGAGTGTGCCCACTGGCTGCAGTGGGAATACAGGTATAGATCTATACAATTCATTTAATTCAGTTTATATATCCTGTCTGTGGTTTTGAGCATTTGGAATTTAACATTGATATGAAAAGTATAGTAGTTGGAACACGTGGACCGTTTTGCATCTGACAGCCTCTGCTTTAGGATCCCTGCAGACTCAGCCTGACAGCTCTGCAGTGGTAGCACCCAAGCCTCTGAAGACCTTTGAAAATGAAAATGATACCTTGGTACAACCGAGATAGAACTGGGCTATCACAGGACACCCTTTCGTAGGCTTTGAACATGAAGTTATGTATATGCTGAAAGTTCTGTATAGGGCTTATGGATTTGTACTTGACTGAGGATGCTCTGTCCTGCTTGTTGGTTTCTGTCTTTGGATAGAAGATACAAGAATGGTAATAACAAAAAAGGGGGGGAAAAAAGGTGTTTTCATGTTCAGGTAGTAAACTGCTTTCTCAGAATTTGTCCCGTATTTCTTTCATAGTTGACTGCTTTGAAATTAGTTGGAACACCCCAAACTGGGTGCATTTGTTACGTGTTTTTTTTTTTTTCATTTAGTGTATTCTTGGATTTGAAAAAACTGTTCCAGACACGTGTTTAGATGATTGTATAATAGTATCTTGTGTTTCTCAGCTGTGGCAATGGGGATGAGAGCGCCCATGCAGCGTTCCTCACATGCCCACAGGGAAAGCTTTGTGAAATGTAAGAGGCAGCTTCATGGAGTGGGAAGAGAAGAAATTCCCATCTCAATTCTGAAGGAGCAACAGGTACCCCCTCCAGATAGTTACGCAGAGGCTGCTTCCACCTCTTGTTCTTTGTGTCCTGTCAAACTACTTTGACTAAACAATGACAACACTTGTTTTCACATTATGTGTCTAACATATATGCAATCACATAGTGTCGTAATGGGCACTTTCAGAGCTGTGTTTGCTGTAGGAGCCATTCCGTGTTCACAGAATATTCCGTTGTCTGAGCTTCCAGCTGAAGGACCCTGTGGAAACAGAACAGCTTTTAGAGGATTGTGTTACTTTGTATAGATTTGATCCCTTCTGCAATCTCCTAGGGTTGGTACCTTATAGTAAGTACAAAGTCTTTCAGATGCAATAGGGAATTTCCATTTGTAGTTGGCCAAGAAGTGGTGTAGTATAAGAAAGTGCTGTTTCTGTGCAGCATCGTATGCGTGCTGTGGCTTGTCAAGTGAAAACCTTTTCTTTAGGGTGGCGATTTCACCAGAGGGATTAGGGCAGCTTTAGGTGTCAAAGTGCTTGCTGCTTCCAGCCTTGCAGTTGCCACTCTGTGCATGTGGCAGTCAGAGGTTGGTTAATCAATGGAATTGTTTTTCAGTGCTTCTTTTCAGGGGGATGTGAAGCTACTTTTCCTTGAAAACCCTGTTTGATGTCAGTGCCAGAGCAGCAACCCTGCAATTCCAGGCTGCAAGCAGGATAAAGAAGGGAGAAATGACTTTTAAGAGGGTCCCAGTGAGAGAAAAGCAGAAGAACATGGATCACGCCAGTCTCAAACTTTGAGACAGAAGTAGCAAGCCTCAAACTCAGCACAGGTTGGAGTGAATTCAGAATTTAGTGTTTTAATTTGTTAAGTGACCACAGGGGAGAGTTGATCCTCTGTGAAAGGGATGTAGCAGGCAGAGGAGTGAAAAATAGTCGTTAGGAGAATTGCTGAGATTGGGTGAGATAAAAGTGCGTCGTAAAATCAATAATACCACCAAGCCTGCGATTCTTAATATTCAGAGCATGATTTTTTCAAAGCTGCAAACAGATCAGAATCAGCATTAAAAAAAAAAAGTAAGTTTGATCACTTTCTGTTCAAAACGAAAAGTTTGCAGCATGGGGCTATGTTGTTTTCGGTGACCTCCTATCCTACTGTTTCTAGTAACATTCAGGGCTCTGATTCCCTTTACATGTGTTTCTTTACTCCACACTTAAAGTAGTTTCAGTGGGTATACTGAATTGCTAGTGCTGATCTGATCATTTACATCTTTTTTTCTTTTTTAAACCTTTGGAAGTGAGAAGGTAACAGGAGGGCTAGCTGCTTAAAATATTCAGTTACACATACTTCAGATACACATGAATCAAAACTTTCAGTATCTCCTGTGTAGATAATGAGAGGATCGATTTGACTTAGATAAATTCCAGAGTTTGTCCAACTGACCACACCGAAGAAGGAAGTTCGGGCTGAGCTTATGTAGGCTGGTGCATCATCCTCCTTGATTATTATTGGGAGCTAAAAATCTGAGGCTCTCCTGTCACATAGAGAAAATTTTATAACCTAATGTGTGCCAGCTGTGCCAAATAACCAACTGTGGGGGATCTTTCAGGGACAGTGTGGAAAAGATGCCGTGTAATGTAAAGTTTGTGGGAGGTGCTGGAGTTTTTAAACTGGAGGTGCTGCTTCATCCTGGCAAAAATACCACTGAAGAGAAGACGATGACCAAGAAAGGATGACATAAATACTTATCTTTGGGTCATTTGTCTGGAGCAGCCGAGACAAAGTCTTTTCTCCCATAGTAGTCTGGGTACTTCGGAATAGCTATAGAGGAAAAAAAAAGTAAGAAAAGGACTCATACAGGCAGCAGAATTGAACAGAACAAGAGCTGAAACTGCAACCAAAGACTCGGAGAGCTTAAGCTGGCAATAGAGGTTTGATATAGAAGAGCAGCCTATGAATTGGCTGGTTTAAACACCCAGAGGGAAAAAAAAAAAAGAGCCTAGGAGAAGGCTCTTGGTTCTGCTGCATGTGAAGGTAGCACAGTTCAAGGAGTGTGGGGGAGTTTGGATTAGGTGCTCACTTCTAGTGTTACCTGCATTAAATTCTACTCCTGCCTTACACAGCTGTAACGAGAGGCATCCTCTGCTTTTCCACAGCCCATGATTCTGCCAGCTGCCCGCTGTGTAAAATGTTACTCCAGCTGAGTAACAGTACAGTGTCTCTGGCTGTTACTTTGTTTTTCTTTATCTGTAGAACTATCTTTCCACTGATTTCTTGAATGGCCTGGTTAGAAGGCCTTGAAATTTTTCTTCCACACCTGATGATTGACTTGAAAAATAAACTGATTTATTATTTCTGTGATTTGCCTGAGTTTGGAACATCTTTTAAGCATTTTCTTCACTGGGTGAGTAATATTAGACATCATTAGTAATTTTATTAACGCAAATATTTTGGGCTAAAGGGATAAAACACAGCTCCCATAGTAAGTACCTGGGCTATGCTAATATCCACATAAACACTCTGTCAGAGTAACAGCGGAGATATTTTAACATGTAGAATTTTTGGTTAATTCCTGTTGTGCTTTGTTTTTCAGCTATGCATTAGAACAGGAGAGGAGGAATAGCAGGGAAGGAAGAGGAGACCAAAGCTGTAGAAATCAGAGCTGCAAAACCCCTGGCTGTGCAATCAGCTTCTGATCCAGGCCCAGCCATCCCAGGTGCCATTTGCTTATGCAGTGCTGAAACTCAGCAGCTCTCCTGAGCTGCTCTTGGCCAGGCTTTGGTTTTAGCGGTGCCTCTGCATCGGTTGTCACTACCCGAGATGTTTGCGTTTGAGCTTTCAGAACCTTTCGAGAAGCATGCTTTACCTTATTCTCTTGCTTGTATTTTTATCGGCCTCTGACAGAATTCTCAGACTAGAATTTGTCTGATTTCATTTTTTGGATACTTCTCTTATGTATTAAGCCTCTAATTCTCTTTTGTGGCTATGGCTTAGTCATAGAACTGACTTTGGATGTCTGGGGCTGCTTTTCCTCATGTTCATCTATGTTTGATGCTCTTGTATGGGTAGCAGCCTCTTAAATAAGTTGCCTAGTCTATTTTCAAAAGACACAAAATCAGAAAATGCCATGTGGGCCATTCATTCCTCTTCTGGGTAATTCCTACTGATTCCTCATCAAGTCTCTTATCTCGTTCCTCTGCTGGAACGAGGCTTCAGAAGGCTCCTGTCCTTTATGTCAGATTTCTGAGATTTCTTATTTTGGTGCTTAGCTTACAGTGTTGAAAACTGTGGGTGAAAACAGGATTGCATTAAGGCACTTGTGTGGCCTTGCTACTCCTGGCAGGTAACTCGTGCATTACGTGTTAACGTGTCCTTTCATTAGCGGTTGCCGCCAGTGTCTTTGGAAGGGGAGTCCCAAGCCCATATCGACTTTGTGAAGTTGTTGAACTTTAATTTCTGCTTATGGCAACTTACACTGCTTCTGCAGTAATAATTGACATTGCCAGGCTAGCATATTCATTTTCTCAGGTCTTGTCCTTTCACGATGTTCATCTTCATCGGTCAGGAATCGTCGTAACTTACTGTCTTTCGCTTGCTAATTGTTGTTTTTCCGGTTGTTTCTTGCTTATCTAGAGAGCTATTTCTGGTACTTTTAGGAAAAATATATGCAGAGAGTCAGAATAAAAGCACATGAACTTTGTAAAAATCTTAATAATAATTGGTGGCTTAGATGATCTTGAAACTTTTGTCCATATACATTTGTTTGTAAGTGTACTTTTAAAATGTGTGGAGTTTTTTTGGTTAAGCATCCTCATGGTGCTAATGCTGAAACAAAATTGGCATGCCTTGCACTTAAAAAGCATTATTTATGCTTTTATATTTATATTATATTTATCTCAGTAATATAGCTGATTGCTTCTGTGTTACTGTATTCCAAAAGCTTGTTAGAGCTGGTGGACCTCCCTGCTCAAAACCTTTCTTTCATCTCTAAATAGAGTTTAGAAGAAGAAAATAAATCTTTGTACATTGCTCGTTTCTAGTGAGCGTCATAACTGTAAGCTGAATGGTTACAGGGTTGAATAAATAAGACTATATTCTTAGGATTTTTTCAGAAAGCAATAAGCAGTGGAAAAAAGCTGACTTAACACTTCAGGAAACCATATTTCCGAGTGCTCAGTTAGGATATTTTCTCAATTTTTCATTGTTGGCAGCCTACACATCCTACTGGAGGTGTTTGTAAATTATTTTATTGCATTACTGCAAATGTAGGCATAAATTTCAGTTAGCAGATTTTGAATCAATGCTTCAAGAATAGTAATTCAAGTGATTTCATTAAACTCCTCTGAATTTAATTTGAATTTGCTTTATCATGCTTTAATGTATGGGCTGTTATTTGTCTGCAGTAAGAGAACCTGAGCATTTAAAGAGCACTTGCTGCATGAGAGCTTCATGGTTTGTCTCCTGGCTGCATTGGAAACTGCTCATTCAAGGACTCCTTTTCACTGTAGTAAATGATACACAGAAGTAGCAGGAGCTACAGGTTCAGCTAAAGAATTAGTGATGTTTCTACCTATGGTTCACATCAGTGATACTAACTCATTCTCCTCCTTGGCAACTCTCTTGTCCTCCTGGATGTGAGGTCCATCAAGCACAAGTTCCTTGTGGGAAGAGTGTTTTCAAACCAGGCAGTTTTTTTCATGTACACAGTTCAACAGGGTTTTGGTAGCCTTAGTGTGTGGCCCTTGTGGGCATATGAGCTTTCTGATTAGAAAAAAAATAGCTTTAAAACCACTCCTGAGTACATGTTTTATGATGCGACTAGTCTTTCATTAGAAATAAATAATTAGGGCAGGATTTGGATGCTAGAAATGAGTTTTTGGTATGTGTTTTTGAGCTCCCTGTGGTACTGCATCTGATCTTGAGCAGCTGCTCCAAAAAAATGTAGAGCCCCTGCAGGTCTTGTATCATATTTGCTAACTCCTCAAATCCCTTGAATACTTTAGGGCAACTGGATCTTATTCCAAGTTTGAGCTTTCAAGCATTTTTCTTTAGTGTAGAAAAAAAGCATATTTTTATCTTACTTTAGCATTTGTACCTTTTTAAGAGTTAATTCAGGGATTAAGGGAACCTTGAAAAAGCAGACTGAATGTGAAAGGTAATGGCAAGTTGCACATGATTATCAGAAAATATACCAACTAAAACAAGCACTACAGTTCCCAAATGATTTGAAGAAATCAGGGATGCGCCAACAATCCTGCTGATAGTTGTGACATTAACAAATTCATCAGGCCGTGTGTTTTTTTTTTTTATTTTATTTTGTTTTGTTATTGTTTTGTCTTTGTTTTGTAAAGACGGTCTTCATTCAGACTGGTCTTGTTTTTTGGATTTGGAAAGGTTCTTGCTTGGAGCATTTTCTAAAAGTGTCGCCTTGACTTTCTGAAACTGCTCCAAAATGTTAGCTGTCTTTCAGGTTTCCTGGTTATTCATATATGTTGAATATGATGGGAATAAAAAGAAATTAAGGAAAGCAAGATGTGCTTTTTAGCACGCAGCAGCAATTTTGTGAGCACCGAGACTGCCAGTGGTGCTTTTCTGTAGGACTTGTGGTGGTACACCAAACCGTTGCTGTCTTTCCAAAACGCTCCCCTCAATCAGCTACCAACTGTGAATGGATTTAAAGTATTTACCCTTACGGTAACTCTGAGATAGGATTTGTTTCCCCTTGATTCCTGGGTGTTCAAGATACAGGTGCTTCAGTATCCTGTCTGAAAGCATGAAGGAAGCCTATGGTGAAGAGGAGAATGAACCTCTGGTCTCCTGAGACTAGACAAAATTCCTAATTCCTCCTGTATCTAATAACTCCTGGACTCTACAATACTCAGCCAATACTTGGTTGTCCGCGCTTGATTTCCAAACCAATTTTTCTTTTTTTATTATTTCTTTTAGAAATCTGATGAATGTATAGGTTTAACAAACCGGATGGTCTGGTCCTCCTCAGTAGTGAGACTTCTTCATGTGTAGCTGCATGCAAGAGGCCTTGGGGTTTTGCTCCCTTGCATAAGCTGGGACCCAACTGCATCCCAAAAGCCGTGGGATATTAACAGCCATGGACTGTGGAAACTGGGTCCCGATGCACTGTGCGCTCGTGTAGGTGCAGCATGGCAATGGGAAAAAGCCTACGTGGTAAACTTCGTGGAAATAGTAAATACTATAGATTAAGCCCTCCGTACCTCAGCATGATTTACCAGGGTTTGTTTTTCTTTCTGGATTTACAGAGATATGAAAAATGCTGTAATTGGAAACAACAAACAAAAAGCCAACTTGATTGTTTTGGGAGCAGTTCCAAGGTATGTCCTTTGCTACTCTCCTTTTCACTGATGCACAACAGGTCTGGAATAACCATCTATCAATCATTGAGACTTTTCTGTTTTATCTTTGATGGTTGTAGTTTACTGCAAACTTTCATTAATGTAACTGGGAGCCTTGAAATATCTGTCAAACACATGTATTGCACAACAGGCTCTTGAGTAATGCTTTGAATTTGGAATTTCATGGAATTCTCTAAAGTAGCTTTGGTGATTTTTATTAAGCTTTATGAGCCCAGGAATGAAATCTGTTTTCCAACATTGCCAGTGTTAACAAATAATGGAAAGTGGTTGGATCTCAGTCCTGTTCTCCAGCTAATGGCCTGGTGAGTTCACGAGTGCAAATATGTAAGATTGTGTTGAAAGTTTAATTTGAAAATATTAATAAACACCTGAGATAATTTGGCTTCTCTTCTCCACCTGCTTCAGAAGATAAAAATCATTGATCATACTTTAATGCTGAATTACTGCTTCAGCTGATGTTAATATATCCTGGATTCTGGTTCCACTAGTATAGATTTAACAGGTAACGAAAGCTGCTGGATTTGTTCACTAAATCTTTCATCTCACCCCTCTTCTCCATTTTTTTCAGCCACAATTTACAGCAAGGGAGAAAGGAAAACATTGAACATTACTTGATTTAGCAGCATGGGAGTTCCGTCTGATGCTTTTGCTTAAATGGCAAGTTGGCCCCAAATTGTCCTGCCTCGAGACAGGCTTGTCAAATGAATTTCAAATGCATTTTTTTTTCCCATGCTGGATCTTCTTTTCATTGGCAGACTGAGCTCTCCATCGAGACCAGTCCCCTACATTCTCTAGGGATTAGCTGGGGACAGGAGAACGCATCAAAATCTGATGGAGTCTGTTGTGTTCTGATCCAATGCAAGCAAGACAAGAAGACCTCTGTTAAGACTGAAAGACTGAAGTGAATTTTATGCAAAATTTACAGATTTCTTTAGTGCAGCAAGTCCTGAGGGCTTCTCTTGACTCCCTTTGATCCTCGTGATTCCAGTTTGAAAGTACCAGAGGATCTCTAGCTTCACAATCTTGATGCTGCTGTTTTGTCTGAGCTCTTGTAGGACTCCATGTCCTACATTCTTCCGTTTTTTTTTTTTTTTTTTGCTGTTACTTGTTCTTCGCCCAATTGTGAGAATCCATTCTTCCCCCCTGCTGTTAATACCTTCTGGCTGAGTAAATAATACAGGGAATTGGCCCGCAGGAGAATCTGGAAAGGTAAATGATCATGCTTGCGTTGAATATGAGGTATCCCCCAAAGGACAGGAAACCTAACGTCAATGTTTTCCAGATCAGATGCAGGTAGATTACCTGGGACAGTGTAAGAAAAGAGAGTTCTCTGTTGTTAGACCTTAAGTGGCATCCTGAGGCACAGAGAAGCCAAAGGTTCACTCTTAAGCAAGCGAGTTAACAGGACCAGCCCAATCTCTTGCTGCATCTGGCAGCTGAGGAGCCCTCCCCTCACCTGTGTGCCGCTTTTACTTGCCCACAGACTAGGTAGAGTCTACATTTAAGGTCACTGAATGAATTAATAGTTTAAGGTAATGATGTAGGTGGAAGATTTCACTCTTAAGATGAATTGAACACTAAAGATTGCAATCTCTGTGGCATACAGAGATGGATGTGTATAAAACATTCAAAGAAATGATCATGAAAATGGTTTGCTTTGATCATTGAGTTTTGCAGCAGAGCCTGTGGATTTTTTTTTTGTTGTGATTGCTAGGAAGTGGTCAGTAAAACTTTATGATACTGCAGAATATGAGATATTCAGCAACTTGGAATCCAATTAATAATTGGGCCTTCCAAATTGTGTGGTATTTTCTCCTGCTAGACAGTAGAAGATCCAGATGGTAATGGTAGATTTGAGTCGTGAATGTAGCTCTGTCTTCCAGTGTCTTGTAGCTACACAGGAGAGCTCTGGCCTATGCTACTTATTGTCAAGCATTATCTGAAACAAATTATTGTTTACCTCGTCACTGCTGAAAGTTTAATGCTTCCAATATATTAAATTTCAGAGCTAATTCCTCTCTAAGGTCAATCATTCCCTTACAGAAGACAGAATTTAAAGTCAAATTTTAAACCTAATCATCCAGGTCTGATACAAAAACACTGATCACTCTCTTCACATACTGGAAGTAGCTGCTAATTTCCAGCTAACTGTTGCTCTCCAGAGCCTTATGGTAGTAAACACTTGTTTGGAGAGGTTATGTTATAATGCATCCAAAAGCTAAAGGGCTGTCTCTAAGTAGGTCCACCTTCAAGTACTTGATACAGTTGTTCTCAACCTTTTTTTCCAACTCATTCAAGATTCTGGTTAACTCTTGATTTCTTTTTTCTTTTTTTTTTTTTTCAAGAGTTTTCTGGGGGACACTTATGTGACACACGGGCAGCTAATGGTCTTTTATACACTCCACCATTGTGAGCTCTGTGAGGAATACTCGGAGGTTGTCTGTGGAACTCGTGACAACTCGCTGGGGTTTTAGTCCTTTTCTAGGGCTGAGAGCACACAGACACAGGTGCACATGGCATTTTGTTCCATCTATTGTTAAATGTAGGGTTATTTGGGCAATGTGCTTCTGGGATTTGCCAAAAAAAAAATCTTGTTGTTACAAGGTTATCAAAATAAGCAAAGATATATCTAATAACTGGAAATTTCTGTTACGTCCCGAAGTCTGTCAGCATATAGACTAGTGTCTACTTTCAAAATAAGCAGAGCATCTCGAAAGATGGTTTTGGATGTGACATTGATTGGTAAATACTTAAAAATTAGAATTGAACTGATAAACTTGAATATAGGAAATGACAAATCTGTGGTAGCATTTGACGCCTTTAAGGTTTTTCCTGTTTCAACATTTAAGAATAAAATTCAGGCAGGATGCTTTTGCATGGCTCACACAAGCATCCTGATGAGTTCTTTCTTTCAAGCCTGTTGCTGCCAATTTGTGGGTGGCCCACAGCACTGGTGCTCCTTGCTGCACGAAGCTGAGCAGAAGAGCAGCACCCTCTGCGTCTCGAGGACTTTAATCCCGGGATGTGGACGGAGCATCATGCAGCTCGTCTCGCTGTGCTGCTCTGCAGCTACCTCCTGTGGCTCCAGCTTTTCTCGAGTTGCTCAGAAAAACACCAGATAATATCCCAAGTCAATTAGTTTACTGCTGAGGGAACAATCAATAACAAACTCTGTAGGCTTAGTTATATAGGGATAAGGTTTGTGCATGCAGCAACTCTTATTTTAAATGAGCATAGTGAAAGTATGTCCATTAGTTTGTGTCCTTGCAAGCCTGACGTCATGGCTGGAATATTGAGCAACCTGCTGTCATGGATCCTGCTTTGAGCAGAGACCGAATGATCTCCAGAAGTTCGTCCCAACCTCATCTTCTGCAATGTGATTTTTATGACAAGGTGCATCTTATATTTGGGTTTTCCTTGGGATTATCCCTGAGTTCAGGTGCTCACTTTGGGAGTTCTTCTAAGTTAGTGAGAGGAAACAGTTACCAATAATGTTTCTGATAATGTGTTTTCTAAAGGATTGGCCATCCCTTAACTGTAGGAACGCCAATGTCTGCTTGGCAGGAGCATCTGCTCCCCAGGTGGGGCCTGATGCGTTAAATATCAGCAAAGAAGGGAAATCACATCCTAATTCCAGAGCAGTAATGTAGGATTTAACTTGGATAGTTCTGGCATTACTTTCTTTTTATTCTGTATAGCTGGGGCAGTAAAACCATTGAATTACTTCAGAGAACAAACTCAGCCTTCAGTTTTCAATACGGTCTAAGGGTGAGTTGCCAGAGCGATTTTAGAGTTTTGATTTAGGCAAGTTTAATGTTTTCTAGTTCCTAATTTTAAATTAGCCATCCAGAAGGTTCTTTCATTGGAAGAATGCTAGTATTATAAAGTGCAGGGGATCAATGAATGGTGGAAACTGCAATAGGGAAGAACTGAACTTTTTTTTCCCTTCGCGTGTTTCTTTTATGCAACTCCATTTGTGTAAAAGGGGAAAAAAATCTGTGCTGTTCTTGAGCATGGGGACCTGTCATGTGCTGCAAGGCCTTCCTGCAGGCCTAAGAAGGAAGGCCACTACTTGGAGACCCTTCCCCAACTCACAAGTGTTAGTGAAACAACACATTGAAAGCTGTCAATGTTAATATTTTAATGCTATTATTAATTTAATATTTTTAATGATAAATTAGATTTTCAGGTACCAGATTAACAGGCTTAATATGTCTAATGAGATCCTTGCTTCTAACAGGAATTAACAGAGTTGAGAAATTAAGCTAGGAAAATAAGATGGAATTTTAAATTTAATTAATTTTAAACTTGGAAGCTTAGGCCCTGGACTAAATAATTTGAGCTTGAAGGGAGACCACTTTTGACCTATCAAAAATCACTGCCTTTTTTCCTTTTTTTTTTTTTTTAAACAGAAGTGAAATTGCTTTTAGCACAAGGGTAGGAATCTCGGAAGTTTTCCTTGTCTTGATTTTTCTATGGAATAAAATTATTCTGGAGCTTGAAACTCATACTTCTGAAGCAATGTTGATTTGGTTATTGCTGTAGCAAAACTACAGGCTTACTCATTTTGCATAGGTGTTGCTTTGGGCAAAAGCTCCTGCTTAGCTGCAGGAATAAGTGTTAACGTATAATTTCCCTGGAAGACAGACCTACTTGCTTAGTGCAGCACAAAATATTTATGGTCCTTTATCTTGTTACATCACTTACAAAGTGATTTTTGGCAAGACCACATCTAAAAGTGGAGAAACGTTAGCATCTGCTCAGGTTCTCATCTCCACTTTGCCGTCCAGTGATAGCTCTTAACTTTGCTCTGGTTTAGAGAGAAACTATTTAAATACCCAACATAAATGTGATTTGTGTGGGGAAGTCTGCTCAGAGATGAGATTTTTTTTTTTGTTGTTGTTTCTGTTGATTTGTATCTTAGAGAAGGGCCCCTGAATAGGGCTACAGGAGGTGTCTCCTCCTCACCAGGTGGCATTTGCTCTTCTGCTCCCATATCTTGACCTACAGTGCCTCCACAAGAAGTGTTTTCCTCTCTCCTTCATTCCTGAAGCATTCAGGACAGCCTGCAGTACTGCTTAGTGTGAAGCTGCTGCATCAGGGTGTCATGAGTTTCACCCTATTAACTTTTCCAAAAAAGCTAAAAGACCCAGAAAAATGTAGCTAGAGAGATACGTGGCTGCACGGCTGCATTTTTGCAGTTTGCACATGGGCCTTGGTGCTTCTTGCCTGGCTTCTGGGCTTCCCTTTCTTTTTGCCTAGTGTTTTTCTTCCCTCAAATTAATATCTGTGGAGGAACCTTGTCCTTGATGCCTCAGTGCTCAGCTGCAGCTTGTGACTTGCATCTCCTTCCTTGCCTTGAGGTTTGCATTTGGTTGACCCAAGAAAACCAGCCTTCACGGAAAGCAGGTATTGCTCAGCTGAGTGAATCAGTGGGGAGTTAGAGGCGAGCGTGGGCCCAGAGAAGAGCCAGGGGCCCCACTGCAGTGCTGTGCTGGGTACCTGTGTATTGTGGGGCCGGAAGGCTCTGCTGGGTGGCAGTGTGCTGAGTGTCCCCCAAGAAAACTCGGTTGTTTCCAAATTCCTTGCTCTGCCTTTGGTCGTACGTTGAGGTTTTGTGTGTTATGTACTGCATATAAAGGACTTGAGGGGATTGGTGCCCCCTCCTAGTGATTTGTCCTCTTGGGTGAAGGAGCTACAGCTGTGACACTGGTATTTGTCACCCTCTGCTCATAGTGCTGGAGAGCAGTGACCGTAGTAGGGCTCCCATCGATGTCCTTGCCACCTCCTTCAAAGCAGTTTGTGAATAAGGATCTATCTAAATAATTCTACTTCTCTCCATGCAGCCCGGTGAGGATTAGGTGTTTCTGGCAGGAGAGACCTGCTGCAATCAGAGATCTGCTGCAACGCGCACGTGAGTCCAGGCACAGTCTGGAGCAGCTTTGGTTTGGGAGCTGGGCAGCCTCCTGCCTCTGAAGCACGGTTTGCATTAACTAAATGGAAGTTGCAGATGCGAGTTGTGCCACTCGTGCCACCCTTTGAGTTGTTTTTTTCAATTAAAAGTTAGATCTCCAATTAAAGAAGAAATTTATGTGAAAGAGCGCTTTATGATATTTCAAAATATCTATTGCTAAGGAGGAGTAATAGTCAAAATCTGTAACAAGTATCCAGAAACATACTCTCAACAGCATCCTTCACTTGGAAAATAGTCAGGTACTGAATGTACTTCAGCCGTGATGATGATGCTTTGCATCCTCAGACAAAAATCTTCTACATTTAGGTGATCTGAGCAAAGTAACTAGTTTCTTAGATTATAAGACTGTCTGAATCGCCAGAGGAGGGACAAGGTCTTCACAGGGCGAGTGGTGTGGTCCTGGGAATGGTCCCCCGAGAGGTCTCAGTCCTTGGAGGTGTCCCGGGTCAGCTGGACAAGGCAACGTGGCCTAACCTGGAAGGTGGCAGAGCTGGCGGTTTCTTGGCTGGCTGAGGCTTTTTAGAGGTTGCCTTCACTACTTAATTTCTTTGACTAAAGTCATGAAAACTGCTCGTGGATTTGAGTCAGTATGCGTAAGGATCTAAAAATATCTGATTGCATTTGTCACTTCAGACTTCCACTGAAATTATGTTGTGTACTTTTGGGATTGATGCTTCTGTCCTTGGAAAAAAAGAACCTACTATGCTATTTGAAAAGAATTGCTAGTGAGCAATTACAAAATTATGTGAAGTTCTTAGGCCTGTAGTAGTGTTTCAGAAGGCACCAGAAAACTTGTATTTCAACTTAATACTCAGACTTTGCAGTCTGACTTTGTGTTCAGGTAGATAAAGCTGCTGTCTAGGCAATAAAGAGGGCATATTATAGCCATGAAAATGTAGGGACTTAGATTTTCTGGCTAGTGAAGGCCGTGGGACTTTGTGTTGTCTTCAGGATGCCCTATGGCAACAGTTGCTGGTTTCTGACCTCTTGGAGGAAAGAGAAGCCCCTGCATGTGCATCTTGCTAGCCCTGCCAGTGCTCTGTGGTGTACTTTTGCTCAGAAAACCGTGCTTTTGTGACTTACCATTGTTGTTTTTAATATATTGTAGGTTGATCTACTTTGTTTCATCTGTTCTTGTGAGCTAATTCGCTATTTGGGACTGATGTTTCCTGGGACTGTTAGGTTTTCAGTGTGCGTCGCACCTCGGGCTGCCCTTATTTGTGGCTTTTGGAGTATAGTGGTTGGTGGAGGTCATTGGAGCATCGTGCTCAGTCTGGATAGTTTTACTCTCCTGTTTCATATAACTCTGATTGCTTGGATATCGTTGCTGACAGCTGAGAGCATTTGATCCCTGCATTACTCTTAGAAGTACACGGTGAAATGGAAGAATGGGATTCTACAAACTCATTTGAGAAAATGTCTCAAGGAAACCTTCTAGAAGCTTGAAAGAGTCCAAATACTGCCTTTCTAGTTGTAACAGCCTTTCCAGCAGTGCCCAGAACCGGAGATAAGGGAGCCACATTCATCAGGAGCATGTCATTCTTAAAAATATGGGCCATGAACAAGAATCTTTGTCTTTTTCCAAATCTTTTCTGTTTTTTTTTTCCTAAATTTTCCAGTTAACACCTTTCCTTTCTTCCCAACATGCTGTAGTCTTTTGGTAAAAGCACTAAACTTCACTCTGAACACACTGCAGCTGATACTTCTAAGAAGATGCTGCAAGAATTTGTGGTTTTAGAAACATGTCATTTCATTGCCTCAAGAACAAATTTTAGTTCCTTTTTCCAGAAGTGGATTGCATAGGTGCAGTTCTGATTTTGCACACATGATGTGAGCTCTGCTTTTGTGGAACAACTGATAACATGAGCTTTGGCTTGTATGCCTTATTCCATCAACATTTAAGAGGTCTTCTCCAATCTTCTGTAGGATAGGTAGTGAGTTTTGTCTGTTCTTCCTGCAGAATGCTTGAGTGTGTCGGCTGGATTTCAGAGACACCTATTTAAACTAGATTAATTCAGTACTAAATTGAGAGTATTTCCACCTCAGCTCAGTAAAATCTAGAAAATATGTGTGTTGCATAGGTGCATGAGAATTATATCTCAGTGCCTGAGTCGTCTTACCTGGTCTGGTTTTACTGAGTCTTGTAGCTAGGGAATTCTTAGTTAAATGGTTATCATCTTTATGATTATATATCTACATATATATATATCTTAAAAAAACCCCCAACCTTAGTTTTCAAGGGATTACCTTCTGGGCTGATATGAGAGAGGAATTCTCTTCCTCTCTGGGCTCTAAGTGTGACCCAAATTTGGACTGAAATAGTTTGGTGGCATCTGCTGCAGTTCAGGTGCTACAGATGTAAGCTAAGGTATTTTCGAAAGGTTCCTCTGTATCTTTATTGTGTAAAGCAACAGTTTTGAGGCCCAAGACATGTTAGACAAAACTTTTTTTCGGCTTGAAATGATCCTGTTTAGTTATAATTCAGCTGTCTTCTCACACACAAAACTTACCTAGACTCTTTTTTTTTTTTTTTTAACATTAATGTATGATTATTTCTCAGTGTTCAAAATTCAGATCATCCTCAGTCCTGTTTTATGCTTGATGAGGGAATTATTTTGCAACCCTGATGTAGCAGAAGTCACTGCTAATAATAACAGCCATTGCAATAGTGGTAACTGTATTGCTGGGTGTTAGGGGAGATGCACGAGGTTCCCTTTCCCTTTGACATCGGGAAAACTGTGGATTCATTTCCTTTAGTTGAAATTTGGGATCTTCACAGCACCCTGAAAGGCATCTTCGTAGGTACCAGCATTGTGGTAAAGCATGTATGCAAAAGCAAAGCCATATCTTCCTTACTGTAATGATCAGTAAAACCTGTGTAGCCATGTTCTTATGAATAAATTGTTCATTAATGCTCATCTTGCTCTGTCCTTCTTCTATGGACTTTGTCCTCTTTACATAGCAGAATTAAGATTACTTTACCTGACTTACAGATTGTCTTCATTTGAGTTTTCCTCTAAAACCAATTTTGTTTCCAGGTTGCTGTATTTGCTTCAGCAAGAAAGCTCCAGCACCGAGCTGAGGACCGAGTGTGCGGTGGTTCTCGGAAGCCTTGCAATGGGGACGGAGAACAACGTCAAATCCCTGCTAGACTGCCATATTATCCCTGCCTTACTGCAAGGTACTTCTTGCCTATTGCAGTCTGTTTTAGTGAAGGTTTCTAAAATAGGCAAATAAGCCAAGATAACAAAACTGAACAGATTTTTTTTCTATATTTGTAGGATTATTGTCGCCAGATTTGAAGTTTATTGAAGCCTGTCTCCGATGTCTCCGTACTATTTTTATCAGTCCTGTAACTCCTGAGGATCTGTTGTACACAGTAAGTTGAAAGCAGCTCTGTCTGACCTTTCATTTAGACTGCTGTTTATGCAGCAAGAGGTGGGCGGCAGTGAAAGCTCCTGCAGCAGTTAGTAGTAATAGGGAGGACTTGTTTAACCAACAACGACAGCATTTTTACCTAAGCTCAAGGCATCTGATTTGCAAAGTGTTTGTAGTGTTTTTTTCATATGAGGTGGTCTTGTGGGAACTTTGACTTCATATTCTCTACAGTTGAGGAGCGTCATTGCCCAAGTCAGGAATGTTGTTACCTATTGTTACCCAGCTTGGTGTTAACAACCATCAACAAACGCTTAGCTTGAGTCTGTGCAGTCATTACTCATGTTGTAGTGATGATTGTTTTGTTCTGTATTCCGTTTCGTTTGGTTCCTTACACTCCTTTCCTGAGTAGCAATAGCTACTAGAGCTGTGTGCCTGAAGTTGTTTTCCATAGACTTGATTTTTAACATGCATCTATTATGAATTTCACCTACTGGTTGGTCTATTTTTGAAGTTCTTCTGCAGCTGTTCACATTGGACCATTTTTTTTAAGTACATATAATTTATCAGCAAGCTTTGTATTGTCACTGGTCACTGACTCTTTCCAGTAATTTCTGAGCATAATGTAGATGGGGAGAAGAGTGGGGGAAAATAAGCCACCTCTTTTCCTGAGTAATTTGGGAATTTCTTCTTTATCTGGCTATTGCTTTGACTCTACTTTCAGCCCCTAGACTGGTATTATTTATATGTAGTGTGAATCCTGACCACATCTGATGCCCCATCTAGGCCTGTCAGAGTTCGTAACTATAAGAACATCTCTTTCCAGATGCCAGCACCCAAAGCTAGGTTTAAGATCAGCCTATTGAGAGGTTGCACTTAGTGATAGGAAGTCAAAAGTTCCACAAGAACTTGAGAAAGAGTTTCTTGGCAGTGAGGGTGACAGAGCCCTGGAACAGGCTGCCCAGAGAGGTGGTGGAGTCTCCTTCTCTGGAGAGCTTCCAAACCCTGTGCCACATGCTCTAGGAGACCCTGTGTGTGGGCTGGATGACCTCTGGAGGTCCCTTCCAACCTTGAGTGTTCTATGATTCTATGGAGTGAGCTGGACCAAGTTGGTCCTCGGTTTTAAAGCCGGTATCTTCACACCCACCACTGTTGAGAAAAGTGCTAGACCTGCCTCCAGTTAAATGTCAGTTAGTGAAGCGGCCGCTCACTTTCACCTGCTGTTGAATATGCATGAGTGGCTTGGCAGAAACCTGCCTCCAAGTAACTTGTGTTCTTTGAGAAATGCTGCAGATATGCATGTGAAATTAGTTCCAGCTTCCTCCCGGTTTTCCTCGGTGTGCTAGCTGGAATATTAGCCCGTAGCAGAAAGCTGGCACAGCGTTGGTAGGAACCCTTTTAAATGTCCGGGTACCCTTTACAGATGAGCTGGGCCTTAGTATTTTCCCTTGGGTAGAATATCTTTTCAAGTTTTATCAGAAAACTTGCTTGCTTTTCAAGCTTTATTTTTGTGTATTTTCATGGTAATCTAATTTCCATAAGCAGTTCAGACAGTTGTCAAGTTAAAAATCCCTATTTATTGCTGCAGAACCTGGGCAATCATGGGTTTCCCCTCATCTGAGGATTCCTGTGCAACTCCAATATTCTTTCCAGTTTGGTCTTTATTTCTTCCTCTGCTGTGTTGAGGTGCCAGGCTTGACACTGCTCTGTGCATCATCTCTGCTTATTGCAGGAGAGAAATAAAACTCAAATTTACAGGAGCGTTAGGAGTTCTGAATGGGGATGGAACCAGCTTCTCTTCAGGTTAATAATTGCCTCTGATATATATAACTTATTTGCCATGTGTAAAGGAACAAAATTGGATGGAGCTCCTACAGAGCAGACACTAAGGAAACTAGCAGACACTGAGGAAATCCGGCCCCTCAGCCTCACTTTTCCCAAGCACATAAACATGCACTGGGCATGGACATGTGGCCAGTGTAGCTGGAAAAACTCCAGTTTCTGGTAACTTCCTCTCTATAAGATTGTGAAATGGCAAATGAGTCTGTTCCACATTGATCCTTTCCAGCTATTGGGCGGGGGGAAAAAAAGTGTGATGTTTCAGTTGGGGAAATAATTTCTTTTTGTTAAAAGCTTTGTACTAGTCATTAGTAGTCATCAGTAGTCATTGTACTAGTCATCGGGCTGTAGTCATTACCACCGTCTACCTGGCTACTGCTGCTTTCACTACCCTTAAAAGTAACTGAAAGCGGTAAAATCTTGTCATTTGCTAACTTAGTATAGAGCTTAAGTAGTAACCGGGAGTGTCTTATTGAGAGAACTACAGGGCAATGACTTTCTCCTGCTGATGCCTTTATTGAGTTCTGTGGTTTGTATTGTTTGCTGTATTAATTTGAATCTGTGATTTTTTTCCCCTTGAAGTACCTCCTGCTTCCAGGGTTTTGTCCTGTGTCCACACAAGTCTCAGGGGAAGAGAGAACACTTTGTCTGCTGAGAACACAAACTGTGCTGAAACGTGCTGTTAACGCTGCTTTCTTTTCTGCCTTGTTTCCAGGATGCTACAGTTATCTCCCACCTCATGGCACTGCTCAGTAGGTCTCGATATACCCAAGAATACATATGTCAGATCTTCTCACACTGCTGCAAAGTAAGAAAGAGAATGCACGTTCTCTATGAGACTTCTTGCCTTTTCCAGCATATAAGAAACTGTATAAGATGAGACTGTCTTTTGCATCTGGATCATTAAGACAATGATTGCATTGCTGTTGTGCTGGACTTGCTGATGGCCTTATTGGGGATAAGAAATGTTTCTCTGCAGTAAAGCGCAATATGCAGAAGACTGCTTTTGTATAAAGTCTATGTCTGGGATTACCAACTACATCAACAGTCTAGGCAAAGATGAATCCTCACTGTCACCAGTATAATTTTAGAAAAAAACCTTTTTGTCTTTTGGAAGTTTCAGAATGGTTTGAGCATGTCTTTGCAGATGTCTTCTATCTGCTTCCAAACCAGCTATTTTAAGCCCAGAGGATGTTTTCTAAGAGATATTGCAGATTGAGGAAGACAAAAATGTGCTTCTCGGTCCAACTCCACCCGCTACAGGTTAATGCAGATACATGTTAATTCCTGCTGCACAGCACAATTTCCTCATATGATAAAAAAAAAAATTAAACCCAGCATCCCCCCCATTTCTATGCAAAATCTTAGGCCAACAACCTTTTCATAACAAAAAGTGTAAAGCTAATGAGATTTGAATTAAAATATTGAATTTAAAAAAAATGAATTAAACATTGAAAAAAACCCACATTTGAATTAAAACGTCTGCCTATCTAGGACCTTTTTTTAAATTGAAAATTAAAGCAAGTAAGACACTGAAGCACTGTTACCTGTTGTAATTGAAAAAGGAAAAATTAATGAGTTTTCTTTGGAGCAGGAAGTCCACCCTGCATGTCCATGTCCTGGGGCAAGGAGAGGTGGCGCAGAGATGGATGGAAGCTGCAGGGCTGCCCCAAGTGACTCAGCCCACCTGGAAGGGATTCTCTTTTTTAACCTTGCAGCTACATTAACTCCTGCAGGCTTCTGTATGAAGAGCGTAGGTAACAAAGCAAGAGCCTGCTACCTTAATGGGAGCAAAATAAGAAAGGTTTTAAGAGTACATGATGCCCTCTTCAGTGCATCCATCACCAAGCAAAATTTAGAATGGTTGTTTGGAGAAATGGGAACTCCTGGCGGGGGGAATGTTGGTATTGTGAACAGGTAGAAACACAAATACGCAGGGAAAGGAAACTACATGGGTCTGAATAATAGGAAATACATTTCTAGAATAACCGTTAGCACCAAAGTGAGGAAGAATATTTGAGGTTGAGAGCAAAGAAAAATATTTGAAGTTGAGTGGACTTCTGAAGCAGAGGGTGCCTGGGATGTTCTGATTTACATGGACAGGTGACGTGTATTTTTGTCACGCACATACTTCAGAAAGCTTCAGTATTTGCAGTGCTTTTGGTGAAGACTGGGTCTTCCAAAGACTGGCCGAGAGAACCTTCCTAACTCTTTTCCTGAAGAAATAGGTTATTTTGAGTTTTAGTAGTTAGATAAGCCTTAATAGACAGGAGATGCAGAAACTTTTGGGTTTTTTTCCCTCATTTTTATAGATTTTTTTGATTAAACTAATGTTGACAAACCACAACTTTTGCTTTCCTTGTTCCTACAGATTACTGTCCCCCTGCTTCTCTTGCATGTACTTTTTCTACCCTTACTTTCAGTTGGATTGGGCCTCTCCAGTTCCCTTCTTCTCTCTCCTGGTCAAATTTCACCGGAAAAACTCAGCCCATTTCCCATAGTTGGGATATCCTTTATTCAAGTTCTTAGCATATTGCTGCTGTTTTCTGCTTGTGTTACCTGCTTTTGACTGCTCTTCTCTAGCCTCTTAGAATAAAAATGGAAATGGTCAATGGAAAAATGTTGACCATGAAAGAAAATGATGCTTAAGCAAGGGAAAAGTATTGATTTACAGGGAAGTGGGTACAGGTACTTGTTAACACACCTGGCCAGGACTCTGCTGCCATATAAGTAGAACTGAATAAAATGAAATAAGATTCATGTGCATTGTGTTGGAAAAAAGGTCAAAATTTACTCTTTAAGATTCTCAGTGTCTCAGTTGATTTGTTTCCAGCTAAAGTGATGTGAGTAGGTAAGCTTTACAATTTTAGTAACTAAATAGAAAATATGAGGTTGTAGGAAACACACAGTTGTGTAAATAATTGGAAGAGCTAGTGCTGGATTTTTTTATTTGATTGTAATGGTATCTCTGGGTAATTAACTTCATCACAAGCTGGAAATTAAACCCTCCCTTCTGGGGAAGCCCCAGGATGCTGCTTGTAATCACGGCAGCTTCTTCCTAAGTCCTGTTCTGAGAAGGTTTTCTCATGTGATCCTTGGCTTGATGCTGGATCCCTGCAGAAAGGAAATTTAGAAATCTGTTTTGAAAATTTTATTATTGAATCAATCGTGTACATTTTTTTTTTCTATCCTACTGTTTTCTTGAAATTTTTTTTTGTGGAGAAGTTCCCGCAAGAACTGTGATTTGTTTCTGAAGTAATACAGCTCTGTTATGTCTGGAGGAAAATTACCATTGAAACTATTTGAAGCTCACCCTGTTTGTGGGTTCATGCTCCGTCGCATCAGGCAGCAGAACGCTGGGCTTGTATACGTGAACGCCACGTGTGCGGCCTGCAAGTGTTTATGTACATCTGCATATGCACCGAGTGTCATACTGTCACACCGAGTGTCAGCTCTGTGCTCTCTGCACATAGTCACATTTGCATCCCGTTAAAGATTTGGCCCCGAGTGTCTAGATGAATATTTGTGAGCAACTAAAACAATCTAGGTCTATATGATTTTTTTTTTTTACTTCAGTTTTATTCATCTTTTTCACATATTCTAATATCTGTTCTTCAGCTCCAACACTGGCATAGCTGCGGCTTTAAATCATTGCCTCAGCCACTTCTGTGTGCCAATGTAAGTTGTTTTCCTCCTTCAACCATGCTATTTTAATTGCATTTTTTTTGATAGAAAGTTCTTGGTGGCAGTAGCAGCTGAAGCATCTCTTAAAGCACCAGATATGTTACATCTAAAAGTAATATTTGGACCTTTTTTTTTCCTGTAGCAGAAAAGATTGGTCTATGAATATTCTTTTGAGTTTAAGAGGAATCTAACTTCCACGGTGCATCAAATGGGAAATGTATATGAGGGCATATAGGTTTGTCCATTACACCCTTGCAGGTGGCCTGTGTTTTAATGGCAGTGAGACTATAGAAGGTGAATCTGTAATTTTAAAGAGATATTTGTAAGTAAGATCAGCTCAGATATTAAAAAAAAAAAAAAACCAAAAAACCCGAAAAACCTACTGCAGATTGCAGTGCCAATTAGGATTTCCTGTTGTTCTCTGACCTCATGGAGCCTTATCATATTATAGGAGTTCTGAGGCCTTTTTTTCCTGCAAAATTCAGCATTTATGTTAATTCCAAATGCTTTTAATTATTTATTTATTTTTGAATATTGGTATTTTGTTGCTTTATTAAAACTTAAAGTCAATAAATGGGTGATGGCTGACTGGATTTGTGGTTAAACATATTTGCAACTGAAATACTCTGTAGGAGGAAAATGTGAGTCTGTTCTCAAAGTACTGTCACATTCTCTCTGGAAACAGTTCTGGGATTAATTGTTTTTCTTCTGGAGCTAGAAGTGTTGAAAATGCTTAACGCTACCATGGAAAAAAACATTAAAATCACTGAGGATCTTTTATGTGATTTTGCAGAGAAAACCAGGACTTTTCCAGTAGTTATTTCCAATATGAAGAATAGGAAATTAAGCACACTAACAATGTTCTTTCATTTGTGAAAAATAATTGCACTCATTCTGCCTCTGGTCTACCTATTTCTAGCCTATAGCTTCCTTTTGAGGAAGAGTGAAAATGGTTGCCAAAAGATGCTATAAAATAATGTCGTTACACTTCTTTTATTAAAGAAGAAAAGAAAATACAAGTATGACAACTGATTACAAAAGTAGTTGTTAGTAAATGTATCTTTTGATACTTGTTAACTTTCAATTAACTGCATTTTTTATTGTTTTTGTTTTTCCCTTGGGAAAATAAATAATCACCTGTTGTGTTTTCCTTTGTAGGGTCCAGATCACCAAACAGTCTTATTTAACCATGGAGCAGTTCAGAATATTGCCCATCTGTTAGTCTCCCCTTCCTACAAAGTAAGGCATTAAAATTATCGCGTGTTTTATAACGGTTCATGAAAGTGATCTCAGTGAGGGAGATAAAACCTATGCGAATGAACTGAAACTCTAAATCTGTGCACTGTGTGTGTTGTAGAATACATGTCGGGTTTATGTGCATAAGGGTTTTTATCAAAGTGAGATGTATAGTTTGGAGTGTTCTGTCAAGTTAAAACTCCATACATTAAAACAGAATTGGTATTTGCTGATCGAAATGGGAACAAAAACTCAAAAGCAATTAAAAAAAAAATCAAGAAGTTTGTTGAAAAATACGTGGCAGGGGAAACTGAGCAGGAGAGAAGCAAAGGGGAGCTGTCCTAATGACAAGTGCAAGGGACTTGACTTGTGACGACCCAGCCATGGGATCTGGGAGGGCAAGCAGGTCCCACTGGGATGTGCTCTCCAAATCCCTTGGATCCCTGCCCCATCCTGGGCTGTGTTGTGGAAGCCCGTTCTGGACGGGAGAGGAGCAGCGGGAGCGAGGCCCGCTCTGACGTGATGCCCTCTTCACGTGGGAAAGCACCGTTTGGCAGTCACATTGGGTCGTGTGACTGGGCACGGCGGGTCAACCCCGCTCTCTTCAGCGCAAGGCCCAAACTCCAAGTCCTCAGCAGAGCCCTAGGAGGCTGCTGCAGGTGAACAGACACGACATGTGAGTGCGTGAAGTGATGCACGTGCTCTCTGAAGCTGCCCTTGTAGCTGGTGGTTAGGAGCTAACAGAAATGCCAAAACTTCTGAAATCCACCTGGAGCCACCCTTATGACCTCTACGGGGTTGAGCTTTCAAGGCTGTTCCTATGCGGGTACTATTTGTCTTATTCTGAGTTATTTTCATTGTGTCAGCTTGAACCTTTCCTAAGTTTTTGAACAGCTGTTTTAAAATTCGGAGGTCAGAGCTCAAAGTCCCAGTACCAGCGCAGTGCCCTCAAAGTCATCGCCATACTAATTTTCCTAAGTGTCATTAACAGAACAATGTCCTTTAAAGCAGTTAACTTCTAATTAGACTTTAGTTGTTGTCACTGGAAAACTTTCCCCCTCTCCTCCGAGTTGCTTGCCTCTGGCAGGAATACAGCTCCTCAGCTGTGGTTTGACTCTGTTCAGGGCTTTTCAGTACAGAATCTCTACTTCCTGCTGCTTTTGAAAAAAATCCACTAAATTCATTAGATTTTGTGTGAAGAGTAAATGGAGGAGTTGTCAAATGAGGCTTTTGTTCTGAAGCCAGATGGCCTTGCTAGCCTTTCTCCCAGCAAAGACTTCATTGCCACTGATGAGAGAGAACTTAATATCTAATCACAGCCATGGTGTAGAATTAATAAGCAGAAGTGTGATCTTTACAGTCATTGTCTACCACAGGACTTTCGTATTTCTAGGCGTTTTTGTTGAGGATAGGCGAGGGACCTGAACCTGAGCTGGCTCGCAGTTACCTCACACACTTTCTTCAGTGGCAGGTATGGATTAGACTCTGTAGCTGGGAAGCAACCATAAATAAATAAATAAATAAAGGAGCTTATATGAACTTCAGAAGCTAAGGGCTAGACAGTCATGAAGGTTTGTGTGGCGAACCAAGGCTTAGTTTTGGCTTGGTCCAGGAAGATCCAGCATGAAGAGAATTGAGTCGCTTGTGTGTAGGTGATAACTGAGGTTGCATAATGGCAATAATGGTATATATACCTTGTAAAATCACCTTCTAGGCTGTTACTGTTATACGTGTTATTAAACTAACCTTTAAAGGTTTTGGAAGTGCCTGTCCCCATGCCCTGAGTTTCTGACTCCCTTGGGTACCTCAGAACTGTCCTAGAAATAATAGTGGTTGCTGTTGGCCATCTGTGGAGCATCACAAATGTGACCGGTATCTCTGACCCTCTGGTTCCTACCTGCTAGGGAGATCAGAACAGTCAAGCTGCATCTTGAATACTACCATCTGTGTTTGAACTATCCTCTAAATTTCCTACTGGTTATACGGAATTATTTCCTGTAAGCCTGTGCAGTGCTGTGGTCTCATTACTTTTAAGATAGTGGTTACACTTACGCTTCAACAAATTGTGTTTTCACACAGGTTCGAATGCAGGCATTGAAATGCTTCTCAGTTCTAGCCTTTGAAAACCCCCAAGTGTCAATGACTCTTGTAAATGGTGAGCATGAAGCCCTGGTTGCTAATTGGACTTTCGTTTCGTTGCTTGGTTGAACTGGAATCATTTTCTGAATTCTCTTCCATTGCTTGCAGTGTTGGTCGATGGAGAATTGTTACCACAAATTTTTGTCAAGATGTTACAAAGGGACAAGCCTATTGAAATGCAGCTCACATCAGCCAAATGGTAATGTTCATCAGAAATTAGGATGAAATGGTTTGCAATTTATTACCATCTTTTAACTGTTCCTTTTTCTTGTAAATTAATATAAATGATATCTAAAACCTTAATAATAATAATATATGCATTTTCTAAATTTTTTGAAGACATGTTTCTTGCCTAATAGTCCTTATAGCATAATGTTCACTCTCTTCTATATGTAAACAGGAAAAAAATGTTGCAGGGCATCATTTTTATCAGGAATGTGTACTTGAGCTTTTTTTTCGTAAGCTGAACTGCAGCTTTTAATAATAACTTGAATTTTTATAGCAAGTTTGACAATAACCTTTTCACAGTTAATCGTAGAGTCAACTAATAAAACATTATTGTGTAATACAGGGTAATGTAATTGTTACACTAGTGTCCTGAGGACTCGCATCATGGACTAGGGCTGGGATGTGTCGGGTATTATATGCAACAGGATGAGAACAGGGAGAAGAGCTAGACCCAAGGTTTTCCTTTAAAATAAATTTAAGCCTCTTGTGCTGGTACAGCAGTATCAGTGTTACTAAATAATACTATATAGTGCTTAACTTTCCCCTTCAGCTTTGAGTACATTTTGACACGGTCAAATTAATATGTGACACAGCTGACAAGTTTCAGAGCTGTAACACCAGGGTTGCTAGTTTCATAAGCTGGGAATTGATGCATTTTAAGGCCCTTTTCCTTCTATTGTGTTGATAATGATGGGATAAATGATTTCAGATGGTTAAAGAAGAAAAATATAATCTGTCACTGTAAACTTGCATGATCAAGTGTAACTCTAGATGTCAATCAGTTATGTATTAGCTGGCTTAGACTCATTTAATTCTGTGTTGAAGTCTCTCTCCTAGATTGTGCTCTCTTTGTTTTTGCCCTGGATCAGTTCTCTGATGCAATTCACTCACTGAAAGCTTTTGCCAGCACAGTCTTGAGGTTCTGGATTCTCTGCTGTCATTGATTCTGTGTTTCTCTGACAATCCAGGGAAGAGATGGAGAATCACAACTGAAAACCAGTAGAGATGCATCTTTTCTGGTGCTCTCAAAATAGGAGTCAATTGATAAGTCATGAATGTTTCTTTGCATTCAGAGCAGTAAAACTGCTTTCCATTTAAGTGCTGGCCCAGCCAGTGTGCAGCAGGACAGGCTGGTGCATACTGCATCTATGTCTTAATAATGATCCTTGGTTGTTTTGCTTTCTGCCAGGATAATGGTGTTTTGTATCAGTGAGTTTTATACGCATAAATGTATTGAAGTCAATAGTGTTCTATAGAGAAGTATGTTTCACTGATACAGATTTTTTCAGTGTCTTACTGACATGCAAAAAAACCAGCGATGGGTGAACGCGTGCTTAATTATCCCGTTGCAGCCTTACTTCCATGTGCAGAGCTGGAGCAATACGAACAGACGATGCCTGCATCGTTCTCAAGGTGAGAGCTGGAACAGTTGTCTGTGCATGTGGTTCTGTCCCTTCTTTTATATCCCATATTAGCCCTTCCTTGTATCCCATATAAAAAGTTTCAAAGAAAAGGTTGTTACACTGAACATTTCAAAAGCAGCAAGTTCTTCAGATGTTTATTCAAGAGTCATTTGCCTTATTTCCCTTTGTGTCTTGTGTTTTTACATCAATATGGTTCTTTTAAGAAACTTTAAGTAAAGAATCCCACCTGAAAATCTGTATCCCAGGTATAAATATCCCAGAGTTTGGCACATTACCTGCGTTTGGTGTTTGTCGTTCAGTCATCACGTGTAAGTAACCTGGAAACCACAGTCCTGGCTTGATCTCTGGGGATGGATGGAGCACTGATTTCTCTTTCACCAGTTTATTTCACAAGACTATTTGTCACACTTGCACAACCTGTAAGTGTGGCCTGTCGTACAGGCAGGCCGTGTCTTGGGTTTCACAAGGCTTGTCGATTTGTCTGGGCATCATTACTTCATGCTTAGGCTGGGGAGATTTCTTATGAACAAAATCAGATCACACTTGTGCTGAAAGACTTTTATACCCAACTCCTAATGAAGCCAACTTCCCCGAGCACCATAGCAATGTGCTTCATAGTTGTGCTTCTCTAGCTGGTCAGAGAAGGTTGCTGATGGGCAAGCTGGTCAACCAGAGATCAGGAAGCACTTGCACGACTTGTTTCTCCTTGTTGCATTGAAGTGTTACTGTGATACTGAAGTAAGAAAAGATGTTTGCTTCCTGTAATAGTTACAGATGAGGAATTTGGCAGACTCAAAGCTTTCTTTGGTATTTTTTACTTTTTAGAATCCATCATGCCAGAAAATAACACACAGTGCAGAGGTCTGAAAATGGTAAGGCCCATATTCCCGGGGTGAATCTAGCAACTGGGTCTGAGAGCAGTCGTCAAAGTAGTTACTGTCAGTATAAACTGGCCTTAGACCTAAAACCCCCTGACTTTAGACAGTAGTCACTTGGTTTTGGTTGTGAGACCTCTCTGCGGTGCTGAGCTCCTCTCTCGTGATAAGGCAACCGATAAGGGATTGTGACCACAGTGCCACAAGCCCCGGTACCACAAGTAGTTGCACTTGCTGCTTAAAGCAGCAAATATTCTCGCTGCTAATGGCTACAGAAGGTGTCAGTGAGCATCCTCTGACTGTGGCCTGGGGCAGATGCCTGAGGGCTCCTGCAAAGTTAGGTTTTAAAATGGAGAGCTGTCACCAGAGTCTCTGTGCAGCAGTGTCCCTCAGGCCTGCTTTGGGGCATGTCGGAGAAGGAGTAGGTTGTAGGGAAGACACTGTAGTAAGAAATCATAATTTTTCCTTTCACTTACTCTAGCGATGAAGTCTGGCATAACTAAAGCTTCCATTAGTGGGCTTTTGGTGTGCATCATTCCAGATCATGACATATAGATAATGAGAGGCAAAGACCTCTCCCTGCAGCCTCCTTGAGCAAGGAGGTCCGCATGGTAGTTGCTCCAGTGCTGTGCTACTAGAGGGCACTTGGGCTCTACAGCAATAGGGAGGTTGTCTTTATTTTCTGGAGGCTTCTTCCGTGCAGATAAACAATTTGCACTTTGGACTAAGAATTGCTGAAGAAACTGAGAGGAAGGGAGAAGAGTGGAGAAAGGAGGAGGACACAGTTTCCTGCCATCTTATTCTCATTGTTCAAATTACTCTCTTAATTCCCTCTTTCCTCCTGATAGTCATTCCAGGAACTCCTACTTTTAGCCTATTGCTTTGTTTCAGTCCAGTAAATCCAGTTGCAAATTGTTTGACGTCCTGTGAACTGCAACTTCAGTTTTCCGAAATGGTTGAAGAGTTTTGATCCTTTGTAGTCAAAATTTCTCCGGTTGCAGAAAGGTCAGGCATATGCATTTCCAAACTGGGTATTTTTTTTTTGTTGTTGCTCAGTCAGAGTAGTGCAGAGGTTGCACCTGTAGCATGTGAAAAACAAGTCTGTTGTGGAGGAGAGGAGAGCAGGAAGGTGCTTGGTAACTAATGGGGATTTGCCTGGAGTAGAAGTTATTTCTCTGAAATCCGAATAATGGAAGGGAGCTTCAGTCCGGCCGCGTGACTCATCCCAGTGGTGGGCTATGTGCATTAAGTGCTTTATCATTATGGTCTGTTTTCAGAGGGCCTTTCAGACTTCAGCTGGTGGCTGGGAAAGGTCAGGTGGATTTGCAGTCCTTCCTCTTACGCTTCTAGCGTGGTATCCTGGTGCTCTGCATTATATTGTACAGCCCCTTGGGTCTAATGCAGCAGTTACTCTGTTCTTTGGAATTGCTCATTTTTCTTGATTTTAGACTGATGATACTGCACAAAGTTGAAAGATGCTGAAATTCATGTTTCCGAGGTACTTGCAGCCCGTCCCTTAGCAATATCTAGCCTTTGAATTTTGAAATTCAAATTTTGCTTTCAATGGCTTAGCTTCTGTTGCTGCCATCCTCGTCTTCCTTCACTTCTCACATACTTACGGCATAGTTTGAAAGGGCACTTTAGTGTCTCTGCTTAAATATTTTGACTCTCCTCTTCATCTCTTGGACATTAACAGTTTTTAAGGCATTAAATGACATGAGGGAGAATTGGGAAATGCAGTCCCCTCATGGTTCGGCTGTAATGGTGTTCCACTTGTTTTAACCAACCTGAAGGTCACTTAGGTGAGACCTTATACTCAGCTGTTCTGATTGTGCTTGTGCTGGACCCATTTAATATCCCTTATGCCAGCTCAGTCATTGAAACCAACAGTACTAAATCATTATGCTACAGTTCTGAATTATACATTTTTCGGCTGTGTCATGCCAATGCAATGCCTGAAGAGTTTCAAGCACGGCTGGAACCAACTTGCAGGTGTCCTGGAAATCTCACTTTTAGAAATGAAATGTTTTCTGGAGGGTATTTAAATTTTCCAGCCCTCATGAACTGTCTGCTCTATTTTCAGGAGGTCTGACTAATTTGCTAAGGTCCTTACATGCATCTGTGTTGTTAGAATTGCTTTTCAGCTCTTCAGGCTTAACCTCTTGATCATCTTGGCCAAGTGAAAGATAGGCGAAGAGGTGCTTTACTGCATTAGATCACCTAGAAGATTCCAATGTGTGTGGTCATCTTTGTGGTCACATTTTATAAATGTAGACATCTCGCCTAACTTTCCTCTTTTATCTGTGGAATGAAGTTATATAAGTTATATAGTGGAGTTACAAAAGCAAAAAACCTTGGCCCTTGGCTCTATTATTCCACATGGATTTTCAAGAAAATTTTTAATACATCTATCTAGTGAGCAGAGTTGATTTCATCCATTGGCAAGTTGATCTTTGCAGAGTTAAATGCCTTTTGCTGAGCTTCAGACATAGAAGTATTTTATTGGCGTTAGTGTTTACAGTAGAGAAGGTATGACAAAATTGTTGCCGTGACTGTAACCAAGGTAGGGGCTATGTCAGGGCCAGGACAGAATGGTAGACCTGCATCCCAAGTGGAACTCGCTTCTAGTTTTTCAGAGCTGCTTCTTAGGACTCTTGGCAGCCCATGTGGGTCTAGGAAATTCTGACATTGTTCTGAGTTACAGAGTCCTCAGTCAGTCTTGGATCATAAAATTGCAAGTGCTTCTTAGTGGCAGCTTGGGTATTTTTTATTTTTCCTTTGTTCAGTTCAAATAGGAATTATCAAGCGTGTGTGTTAGGTTGTTCTAAGCTTCTGAGCGTAGTCACTTTTTTGGCTTTTCAGACTCTGCCGTGTTTGGTTCGAATGTGCAGCAAGGAGAGGCTGCTGGAGGAGCGAGTTGAAGGAGCGGAGACCCTGGCCTATTTGATTGAGACGGACGTGGAGCTGCAGAGGATCGCCAGCATCACTGACCACCTCATCGTCATGCTTGCCGACTACTTCAAGTACCCCAGCTCTGTGAGTGCAATCACTGATATCAAAAGGGTACGTTTCTCCACCTGGTTCAAAACCTTCAGAAGTCTGTACAGGCAGTGACATTAACATGTAATGACTTAAATGCCCAGGATGTGTTTCTTAGTCTGCCCAGACCTTGAATCCAAGTTGCTCATCAGAAGGGAGGCAAAGGTCTAGCAGGATTGGCTTGCTGATGCCTGTAATTGCCAAGTCTTCATGCACTCACAGCTCTTTCTGGAGCTTGTAGCATCCAAGTTAAGATCTTTATGTATATCTGGTCTCCCCATCCTGCTACTCTTCTCTAGGGAACAGAGATGGGCCACGGGTACTTGAACAGAGCTTTAACCACAGGAGTTTCACACATTTTCCAGGGCTGATTAGAAAGCACCGGACTGAGACACCTGCCATGTTTCTCCTGTGCAGAGTTTAAAAGACTTTTTCATAGCAGATAATAGCCCATGTGGTGAGAGACTGATTTCAACTCTTAGGTTTATGAAAAAAAATTAAGTTCGGAGACTCTTCTGTTTAGTTAATCAGAAAAACATCTGGATAGCATGTAGTGTTTCATAATGTGAGTTATATGCACTTGCCAGTAGATTGGGGGAACAGAAAGCAAATACACCTTAGAGACTATTACTTCTGTAGGGGTCTCTCACACAGAGCTTTCATTTTTAAACCTGTTGATTTCTAGATTTGCATACGGTTTCTAAAGCACCCCTGGGTCAGTCAGTCTCAGAAGCAAGATTGCTTCTGATATTCCACACAGCAAAACAGCCATTGCCTCTTCCCTTTCTCTGCTAGTCTGCTAACTTTTCAGAAGTATCCAAAGAACTTTAAATAAGCAGAAGAAAGTTTAGTAACTGGCGGGGAAGTCAGGGACATTGGCTACAGCAAAACATCATTGAGTTCCGAACGTGAGCACAACAGTTATAAACATTATGACATTGGTTTGAGTGTTCAGAAAGTTCCTAAAAATAGCTGCTTGCGAAGCCAGGGTGCTTACCTTGGAAGAAATGCATTGAATTACACCCTATAAGGTAAAAACTAGATGAGTGGGGACTCCGCAGAACAGATTATAGCCTTCATAACAGATTATAGACAACACAACACCTTTTGCTTTAATATAGCAGCACCAAAGAGAATTACTCAGCTCAGTTTTTGACAGTTCTTTTATTTTAGCCCTTTGCTATGTAATACTCTCACTTTTCTGGCAAACAATTTGTGTGGAATTTAAATAACATTTCACTTTATGGTACCCTTTGGTACAGAGTTGAGAACAGTTGAAATAATTATGGTTTGAAGGGACATTGGGAGGTGTGAAGTCCTAATCTTCTGTTCAAGGTAGGGTCAATGCTAACCTGGGAGAAGGTCACTCAGGGCTACTTTGTCTAACTAGCTCTTGAAAACTGATAGGAATGGAGATTTCAACCAATCTGAGTAATCTGTTCCAATATTTGACTCTCCTCCAGGTGATATCTTTTTCCTTATATCCAGTAATAACCTCCCTTTCGATCTGACTGCTGTCTGTCCTTCTCCTGGCTATGCATCTCCATAAGGCTTCATGTTCTTCATAGTCTCATCGTAGGTACTGGAATTCTGCTCTCAGGTTCCCCCCTCAGCCTTCTCTTTTGGCTGAACAAGCCCAGCTCCTGCCAGGTCAAGTGCTGCAGCCCTCTGCTAATCCTAGTGACCCTTTGCTGGACTTGCTCAAGTTCATCAGCATCTTTCTGGAGTCTGGGGTGGGGGGAACAGGGCACAGCTTTCCAGGTTGGCTCTAAAGCATATCAGGTCAAGGAGAGTAATCTCTTCTTGTAATCTGCTGGCTGCCCTCCTGTTCACCTCCCAGTGAATGTGTGCTAGCCTACAGCTATTAAGGAAACATCACTTGTAGCTTTTTTTTAAAGTGTCTAAATTTGATATTTATACTTTATTTAAATAGCTCGACCATGACTTGAAGCACGCTCACGAACTGCGCCAGGCTGCTTTCAAGCTCTACGCTTCTCTTGGAGCAAATGATGAAGATATCCGAAAAAAGGTGAGCCTGGGAGAAGCATTCACACTCATGCCAAGACGCAGCTGAAATCCAAACAGAAATTAACGCAACAGTATGTGAGATTAAGGCTGATTTATATGCAAGTACACACTGTGATGGTTGGACTCAGTGTCTCGTGTCTTAATGTGTTCTTTCCGCACATAAGTGTGCGGGCTGTTGTTATGACACACAAATCTTAACGTTTCTGAGGCACAGAAAATACCCATGTTGTCCTGGGTCCTTCTATAAACCAAACATTTGCTCAGAAATAAACCCTGGAAAGTGAAGTCACCCTGGCAGACAGGATCATGGTTTGCTCTGTGGTTGTGCAGCGACTGCGGGGCTTAACTGTGCAGTAGAGGAGTCCATCTGAGGGAGAACAGATCCCGCCCAACATGGGCGGATGGGTTTCATTGTCTTTCACCCTGATATTAACTGCCTTTTTATCCTTTCTTAACTGCTGGGACTGGCCATGTCTAAATAGGGAAGATGAAGTGCCCTGTACTACTTTGCAGATGGTTTCACAGCATGCCTCCAATCTGTAGCTTGTATGTGCTGTGTGGACTTGTACAAGCTGCCTTTTATTTACCTATGGCATTAAGGGTAAAACATATTTGTATCTCTTGTCTCCTTTGGTTGGTAAAACTGTTTTAAAAGCCGTAGTAGAGCAAAGCGTGTTGATGTTGTTTTCAAAATCGTATGTGGTTGCACAGTTGATTGCGCTTAATCTGGAAAGATAAATCTGTTCCAAATGTACAAAGGAAAAAAAAACATAACCCATAAGTGCCTATACAGTTTTATTCATATAGCATTGATTCCTTTTTTTTTGTTCCAGATCATTGAGACTGAAAATATGATGGACCGTATTGTTAATGGCTTATCCGAATCTAGTATCAAGGTGCGATTAGCTGCAGTCAGGTAGGAGGCTTTTCTGCTCTGTACAAATAATTGTGTCGTGCTGAGGGCTGATGCTGCGTGTGCTGCAATGTCAGCTGGTCTTCTGAAAGCTCAAACAGATTTGGAACCCTTTCCCCATCTGGGAGACTCACTAGGGAAAACTATCTTGGACTGGTAGAATAGCCTCCCCTTGCTATTTACAGTCTATTAGTTAACAAATTCTAACTCATTTCTGTATATGTAGAAGAAATGTGTGTATTATGGAAGCTTGTAAGTGTGTGATTACAGTGGAAGTTTTTTCTCCATCATAGATGTTTGCACAGTTTGTCCCGTTCTGTACAGCAGCTCAGGACAAGTTTTCAGGATCATGCTGTATGGAAACCTTTAATGAAGGTAAGAAAAGGAAAGTCAAGTCTCAGCTACCAAAGTTGTCTGGTCAGTTGAAACAGTAACACAAAGGACATGAGGTCTGTGTGATTTGAGTATCTTCCTGTAAAGGCACGTTAGAAATTACCTAGAAATCCAAGTTCCTGGATCTTTTCCAGGAGTCATGCATCAATGCAAACTAGCAGTCGTGAGGAATGCTGCGGCCTGTGCTTGGTGGGCGCGAGGGGGACCGTGTCCTTTGGTTTGGTTTTTGGCTCAGATGAGGTGGCACGGTTCAGCTCCAAGCCGTAGGAGGGATTTTAGATCTACATTCCTTTCCATAATTGTCACCTTCTGAATCTCACTGCAGATGCTATAACTGAACCCAAAGACTAAGATCTTTAGTTAGATCTTTGGTAAGGCTTTAAAAAAAGACTTTTTATAGAATGCCGTTATTCACAGCAAGATTAAATAGGATCAAAATGTGGAAGCATATAGATGTCATGTCTTCTGATGCGACTATCACTAAGTGCAGATAAATAAACCAGTGTTGCAGTTTTAATATCTTTGAGGCCTTGAGAATGGGGAGCAGGCTGAGTCTGACAGCAAAAAGAAACCCCTAAAAGTTTAGACAATATAGACCCATGTAAGAACCAGCAAAAGGATCCCCTGAAGTGGTCCTGACTCATTTTTGTTTCAAAATGATCCCTTCTTTATCCTGCTATGTAATGGGTTCCCTGCTCTTCCCTTTGCCCTGCAGGTTTTACAGAATGCTCCGAATGAAATCCTGGTAGTAGCATCTTCCACACTATGCAATCTGCTTCTTGAGTTCTCCCCAAGCAAAGAGGTCAGTATTTGCCTCTTGTCTCTTCTGACTTTTGGATAAAAGCTGCATTAAGCACAGAGGTAACTTACTTGGTAGCCAATATTTGGGAAGCTCTATAGCTGGGTTGCTTGGCAGAATAATACATAAATAAATAGTTTGCCGTGCTGTGAGAGTAAAATGTAGTCAAATAATTAAATGTGGTCTCTCAAAATCTATGCAGATTGATGTTTATGCTTGTTGAACATGATTATTATGTCTAAAAGACTTAAAAGACAAGAAAACAGCCTGGTCATGTTCTTGGCGATATAATCTGGCTCTGTACAGAATTACTGCTGTAATCTGGAAAATACTGGCATGGTTCAAGCCTTTTCCTGAGTTTATCATTCTTGGATGAATGATGTAGGATGACTGTTTTGGGGCCCTTCAGGATGTCTCTGCCTTGTGTCGGTCGTACATATGAATGCTTTATAGAAATAGAAATATTCCCTAAATCTTAAATATTCTGCTGCAACTACAGAACAGATTTGTACAGTTGTGATGCACGTGGGCTCGTATGGGGCGGTGTGCATGACTATTTTGGTCAGTTGGCCTTGCTGTTCTTAGTGCTGTCTGCACAGCAACCATAGGGCCCTTGAAAAACCCTCCTGCAGCTGAATAAAAGACCGTTTTGGAAGGGCCCCCTCCCCTGTGCAGAAGTCATCCTTAGGAGCCGGCTGGCTCCCCGGGGAGTGCGGGGGCTCCGGCACAGGCCCTTCCCCAGTTCAGGGGCACTCCGAGGGGCTTGCAGCTGGGAACCTCCTAATTTAGTGCATCCTGAAAGCGACTGTTCAAAATTTATTATTCTGCCGCTTAGGGAAGCGGTGTTACAAAGTTTTGTGTGTTGAGAACAATCTTGAGTTTTCTTTTCTCTGGTGAAATGCAATACACTTCTGTGCTTGGTGGCATTTACACTTGGGCTCATTAGCAAATAAAATGGAAAGAACAATACTGAACAGGTTTTGTTGTCCATAACCCATTACTTCATTCACATACATCCCAGTAGATCCCAACAGATATGTCTGCTCAAAGGGAAGATGGTGTTTTCAGAGAGGAGTCCCAAACTGTAGGTGGTTGGGGAAAACATTTGCTGTGTGTCTGTGGTGGATGAGTGTGTAGGGTCACAGCAGTATGTGGTATATTCATATCTGTATATGTGCATGCACACTGAGGCACACAAGAATCAGACCATATTGAAATCAGGTTTTTTTCTTCAGAAGAACCCGCCTTTAAGTGCTACAAAAACTAGGGTCAAAGCTTGGAGGATACATCTGAGTGGGCTGAATATCAGAATAAACATAAGCAACGTTTTTCATGTGCTATCTTTATACCTGTGTATTTGCCTGATTATGTAGTGTGTTGATTTTTTTTTTCCTCTGTTCATTGCAGCCTATTTTAGAATCAGGAGCCATAGAACTTCTATGTAGTTTAACACAGAGTGAAAACCTTGCCTTGCGAGTGAATGGCATTTGGGCTTTAATGGTAAGTAAAACGTCCCATTTGAAGTTTCACTCCTTAATCCGTAAGGATATGTGCTTGGAGGTAATAGAAGTCTGTGGAGAGAACAAAACAAAAGTTTAAGGTAAAGAACTGAGCAAAGTTTTTGTGTCTTTCAGAATATGGCATTTCAAGCAGAACAGAAGATTAAATCCGATATCTTGCGAGGTCTGAGTACAGAGCAGTTATTCCAGTTGCTTTCGGATTCAGATGTAAATGTTCTCATGAAAACTTTGGGACTGCTCAGGAATCTTCTATCTACTCGCCCAGTAAGTAGAGCTGCAGACGCACAGACAGCACACTGGAACTAGAAGCTGGTTGTTAGGGCAAACCAGAACAAAGATTTTGGCCAAAAATGCTACTTATTTTACTAATTTAAGATTGCACAAAGCCTCTACAGTGCCTCTATTATTGTGTTTTTACCATAAAAAGGTCCCTGCAAAAAATCTTCTCATTTTAGTACTCGCAAAGCTCAATAAGAGTCACAGAAAATTAGCTTGATCTTAAAGTGAAAAAAATAACCAGTCATATAAACTCACCAGGTGCTCTCACAGCCAAGTCAGATATTCACATATGCTGGTGCTGAAGATTTGCCCCAGTTTCATCTGCTTTTAGTACATTTTATAGCCAGAACCAACCATTTTAATTCTGTGCACCAGACTTATTCCAGAATAACTCATCCAGCAGCACTTGAACGAAATCTGATTACTATCAATTTATGAGAAGTCACTTTTAAAAAGAATCTATAACATCTTAAATAATCACCTGATTTCTTATCTGCTGACGCTCTCTCAAACAAGGCCAGGCCTCAGATGAAGAGGAATAATACAAAGAGTTTCTGCTCTGGTGGATTTGTGTTTTGGGGAGGTTTCGCTAGAGGCTACAGCCTTTGTGCAGCATTGCTACTCTTTACCGGGAGTAATTCAATTCAGAAATCCAGTTCTTTTTCTGGGAAATTACACTGACTATTTCATCCTTGCCTTGACAGCACATAGACCATATAATGAGCACTCATGGGAAGCAAATCATGCAGGCGGTGACCCTCATTCTGGAAGGGGAGCACAATATAGAAGTCAAAGAGCAGGTACCTTTTTCGTTTCTTATTGTCGTGGCAGAATAAAACTTGAGGAATATCTGAGCTTACTCTCCTCAGCTTTGCATAGGATTACATTGCGCTGGGAATATTTTACCAAGAGATCTGTCAATAACAGCTTTAATTCTCCAAGAATGCTTCTTTTTCTGTGCCTGTGGGGTGCTGCATGGGCCTAGAAATTGAATTAGGAATGTTTTCAGTGTATATGTGATAAAGACGATGCCGTATAGGACAAGTTTCATATTGCATTGGAGCAGGTTAGGATGCTGGTGACAAAACAGCCTGGAAAATGGCTGCAGTGATGTAGCTATATCTAGACTAGTCTAAATCTATGTTCAGTTATTCTTATTTTGAAATGGTAATGACTTTTCTCCCAGGGTTGTCTGGCACCAGTTGTTAATTCCTTGGCATTGGCCTGAGTTGTAAGCAAGCAATGAACTCCAGCCTGAAGTCATTAAAACTAATTAAAGAAATGGTCCAAGCCGTCAGGGAAAGTGTGTAACTCGTTGGATATGATCTGTAACCAAATAGCTAACACTGTTTCTCTCTTTCAGACATTATGTATACTTGCCAATATAGCAGATGGAACTACAGCAAAAGAGTTAATTATGACCAATGATGACATCCTGCAGAAAATCAAATATTACATGGTATGGGGAATTTCTCTTAAGGGTCTTACTTTATTCATTTGTAGCAATAAAATGTGCTAGAGGGACTTCTCTTGTGTAAATCATGATTCAAGTTCATGCTCTTAAACATAACCGGGTACACTAGGGTTAGGAAAGCAAGCACCGCATTTCCACATGAATGTCACTGCAGTGACATTCAGTTCCACATGGAGCTGGAGGATCTGTTTAAAAAGAAAATCCATAATTTTACTGTCAATTAAGCAATACTTTTAAAAATCCTACTTCGAAGGCATTTCTTGCCCTTGGAAAAGGTGCATTTTTTGTAGACCTTTTAGTAAATGTTTGGAAGAAATTGAAGTTGTACTCAAGTATTACACTGACTTTGAGAGAGCTGTAGATAAGAACTGGTCCTGACCTTCATTACCTCACTTATTACAGGATGAATGCCAAAATGTAAGTCTGAGAAATTCTCAACCTTCTCTTCTAAATCTGAGTACTATTTTTCTATATTTAGAGTCATTCAAATGCTAAACTTCAGCTTGCTGCCATGTTTTGCATATCTAATCTCATATGGAATGAAGAAGAAGGTAAGAACATTGGTATACAATAGTATATAATATAAAACATTAATATACAGATAAGCTATTACCGGTCAAAAGATTAATGTTACAGAACTATCAATATTTGCCTGGGACAACACAGTGAGATCCAAAGCCTAAAGGGAGACTTTGGTGTCGGCGTAGCACGGGTGCAGTGAGTGTGTTCAGGAGGGAGAGCTGCAGAGGAGGCTTGCATGGGGTGGACATGAGCAGTGCTCCAGGGTTGAGCTGATGGCAGCAGGGAGGATGCTGAGGAAGAGGAGGGCCGGGGCAGTGCCAGTACCCGGGAGGGCTGCTGCAGCAGAGGAGAGTGGGGCCTGGCAGTGAGGGGAGTTCTTCAGGGCTGACTGGTGGCTGCACCTCTGCTCCTGCCCCTCTGCAAGGTGACTGATGCTGCCCCTCCTCTCTCCTCTTCCCAGTACCCTTGTTTTTCATGGTACCTCCAATATGCAATTTCTCTTTGTAGGTTCACAGGAGCGACAAGACAAACTACGAGATATGGGAATAGTAGATATTCTACATAAATTGAGTCAGTCATCAGATCCAAATCTGTGTGACAAGTGAGTATTTTTTTTTTTAAAAAAAGGCAAGATTAGAGGCATTTTTTTCTCATAACAAAGCATCTTTTTAATAACCCTTTGGTTATTAAATATCTGCATCCACCCAAAAAAAACTCTGCTGTTGCACCGAGTTCTACTGTGTGTCAAGAAATTGTGATGAGCACTTATTTGAGTATCAGGTACTGTATTACTTCAGGAATTATTTAGGAATTCCTTTCTTATTGCTTAGGAATAAAAAATTAGGCTTAAGGTCTCAATACTAAAGGTCACGACAGCAGAGACCCTGTCTAATCATTCTGGTTCATAGTGTTCCATGACTGTCTGGAATTGCTCCCGGACAGGAATGGTTTTGCTGCTTCCGCTCTGCTTGCTGCTTCCTCCTCTCTCTGCAGCTGGCCTGACATGCAGTCCTGTACATAGAAAGCTGTCTGAGGAAAAACCCAACCCCAATTAACCGGCTTTTCCTTCCTTGCAGGGCGAAGACAGCACTCCAGCAGTACCTTGCATGATCAAAGACTAACTGAATATATGGACACCCCTCATGTCTACTTAAGGAATAGCAGGAAATATTCCTGACTCCTTATATTTGCACAAGTCACCTTGGGCTGCATTTTTCTCAGGTGCAGGGAGCTGCTTTGCAGAAACAGTTTAAATGATCAGGTCTCCAGTGCACTTGAGAATTTTCTTGAGGTAGTTTCTTTACTCAGAGGACTCTTGGGGGGCTGTTTTGGTTTTTTTTTTTTTCTTTTTTTTTTTGTTTGTTTTTTTTTTTTTTTTTTTTAATATCTTTTTTAAGCAATACCTTTTGAGAGAATATTTAATTCCTAT
>PTEX01000212.1:1103060-1181716 GCA_003342815.1 Eudromia elegans
TTTTTTTTTTTTTTTGAGTGTGAAAATCTTTTTCTACAGGTTTTCAAGGGTTAACCATTGTTTGCTGTACGAATACTTCAATGAATTATATACAGTTTGAATGAAATGTTATTTAAAAAAAAAACCAAACTGTTGTAACCCATAAAGTTTATTTTGAATTTTGAACAGATGAATGTTTTTAAGTAAAATATATGCATTTCTGAATTTCAGCTTAATTTACATTACACTTCATTTTTAAAGAGGAAGACAGAGGGAGGCAGGAGAGCCCAGGTCAAAGCAGCAAACCCCGTGCTGCGAGGCGGCCCAGGAGCGGGATGAGCGGGCCCGCGGCCAGCCCGCCCCCGGAGCCTGGCGCGGCTGGGTGCTCCGGGTCTGCGTTGGCGGAGGTGAGGGCTGCGCTTGAGTTAGTGGGACTGCCCTTCCTGGAAAGGCACGAGTGGCCGCAAAATCAGCGCGCGCCTCTGGCTTTGGAAGACGAGAACTGACTCGGACACCTGCTGGAGGACTAGGGGGTTTTTTCAGTCCTAAGTATCTGTTAATCACTAGTATCGATACAGTGAACAGTACATTGCAAAATTCGTGCTTGCAAGAGACCAGAAGGACCTGACAGGTGGTAATAAAGGGACTGTTCTGCTTTTGCATCATTCACGTCCAGGTTAAGTAACTCGCAGAGTATTTCCATAGGAGAAATATTTCAGCTGGGTGCAGTTAGGTTGGGGAACGAAGGAAAACTTGCTGGAGTTTTGCTCAGTAAAGTCGCTACAACTTGTGTGCATGCACATACATGCACGTGCATGGATTTGAACATGTGGGTAATAGAGCTGGGGTATTACTGGATTCAGAAGCTTAGGATGTCCAAACCTTGTCTGTAGCTCACATGCCTGAAATTGTGCGTGCAATTGTGGAGGAAAAATTGTGGCTACAAATGAGGAAGTCTGTGCAAGGTTCAAGTAAGGTGCCAGGGAGTCAAACATGCCTAGAAACAAGGGAGAGCAGCCGGGAGCTCTGTCACACAGTGCGGAGTTCTTGCTTTCTTCCCGTGTTGTCTTTTGGCTTTCAGTTTGGGGCTTAGTTTTAATGGTGAGAATCTCCAGACACTGTATTTATGTAGCACTAACGGGCACGCTGAGGGCTGCAGCCAATGTCTCAAACTCAAGTCTTTCTTCTCTTACACTGAGCTTCAGGAAGGCCGCACCAAGAAGAGAGGTCTGTAACTTTGCTAACCAATTCTGATAAGTATCTTAACCATTTCTTGCTAATTCAGAGGGTCAAATTGTCATAGCATAACTTTATTTTGAAGATAAATACTTGTGTCAGAAAAACGTGACCACAGTTTGGCCTGGAATTTGAATGTTCTATGTGTCAGATAACTGTTATCACTTGGTTGCAAAGGAGAATCTATATGTTCAATGTAACTTCTTCCCATCTTGAAAGACAAATAAAAGTCAGCACCTGACACTTTTTCCCCCCTAGGCACTGCAGTAAGTGACTGGCCATTTTTTAATGCCCTGCCGCAAGTTTTTTTCGTGATGGATTTTTAGAAGCTGAACAAAAAGGGAAGTGAAAATTAGTGAGGACTTGATAAATGTCAGTACCTCAGAAGTGAAGTCTTAGGAAATTCAATCAACTCTACCTTTATGTGGACTGAGGAAAGGCTTCTGGGGCAAATACCAGAGAAGAAAACCTGCCTTATAGCCTGCACCTGGCTTCTAGACTCCCATGACGGACCTCAGGAGGTCAAGTTCTTACATGGCTCTTCTGCCGCCGCCTCCTCCATTCACATTTCTGAAACGGAGTGTGAATTTGATCAGATAAAACTTTGGTGCCTAAAGTGCTCAAAAGGTGAGTTAATTCCTATACACTTGTCTTGAGGTTTTTCTCCAAAATCTACCAGAAAAAAAACAAAAAACAGTGCTCAGACAATCTGTTTGCTGCATGGGAATAGCTGACATTTTCCACTGATATTATGCTGGTAGGACAGTCTGGATGAGAGTGTTTTTACATTCAGTTAAGCTTTGTGAATAATTTTTGATGTTGCTATAGGTATGTACAAAAAAAGAAGAAAGTGAATACTGTAAATAAAAAGAACTTTGCCAGAACATTTAGGCTTTGCTGAACTTCATGGGAGGCATTTTTTGTGCCATCTTCTGTACGGACTGACAGTTTCTCACCTGAGATTTATGCTGGGAACATGCTGGAATGTTTGCTGTCTGATCAAATCTTTGAGCTTTGCTTGTGTAGAGGCATCTTGTGCCTTCAGAACTGAAGAGAATATGACTTGTCTGGACCAGGATACAAGATCATCAGGATTTCTTCTGTTCTTGCAGCATTTATCTTTTTGCAAACCAAAATTTGGGTAATTAGTTCTCCTCTTTATCTCTAATTAGAGGGTCTGATAATGAACCTTCCTATCAAAGGTGTTACACATGTCCAAATCAGATCAGTGCGGCTCCAGAGAGCAGGCACGCTGGTTGCTTGCCCCTATCAACAGCTAGTGGCGTTTCTCCCACTCAAACATGGTTTAGTATTGACTCTTTTTCTGACAAATCTGCGTCATGTAGCAAAAGAAAACGTGACCTGACCCAAGGCATCTGGTGTCGCTTTGTTCTTGGGGAAGCATCTGCTCTGTTTAGATTCTTTAGGCACTTGTTTCATAGCTGCTACTGGTGCTTTTTAGCCTGTCCAAGTTCTAGTCCCTTGGGCTCAGAAATGGTACTGGAGGAGCGAGGCAGCAGAAGCAGCAGCGGGGAGAGGTGGTGCTTGAAGAACTGCTACTGAGGTTCCCCAGCAATCCCAAAACACAGGAGCACGGGGTGGGTGAACGCGGAAAACGGGGGTTGTGGTCAAAATCCCCAGAACGTCTCTGAAGGCTTCTCTGCACAAAGCACCAGCCGTTGTAGCCGTTTAATTTATTTTCGTGCACGTGTACAGTGTTTTCAGTATGAGCTCCCTGCGTTGCACATGAAATACGTGGAGATAAGGAAGTTAAAACCCTCAGCACACTGCGGGAAGGATGGACAGGTGCCCTGTGCCCTTCCTGGAGCCGAGACCTCCCTGGAGCAGCAGGGAGCAAGCGGAGCCACCTGTGCCAGGGCGCGGAGCTGCGAGCCCGAGGAGGGCGTGGGCAGGCAGGTAAATGCTGGCGAGGGCCGAGAGCTGCTGGCGGGAAGGGAATTTCAAGGTTTCCTAAGGCAAGAGCCGACCTGGGCCACGCTTCCGGGTATGGCTCTGTTGCTCCTGGGGGTGCCAGGCAGCTCGGCTGGGACGTTGGTGCCCCGGGCACGGAGAAGCCCCCGCGTCTGCACTGGCCATTGCTGGTCCCTGGGATGGCTGCGGGAAGGGCCTCGCGGAGGCACCGGGAGAGGGGCGGACGGGCGGGCGGCTCCGCCCTGCGTTGCCTGGGCTGCTGGGGCCGCTTGTCCCCGTCTCCCCAGAGCTCCCGAGGCCTCTCCAGCACCTCGCAGCTCCTGGTGCCTCCCCGGCCCCACGTCCCGGCTCCTCGCAGCTCCCGGGGCCTCCCCAGCCTGCACCGAGGACCTGGCTGCGGCTGCCGAATGGCTGTGAAGAGAAAGGAGCTGGTGCTGCAGGTCGGTAGGAAGCAGCTGTTCAAAGCGTCTTACAAGCTCACAGCGAGCACCAAGGATCAAACGTGGTCTCGGGATGTCTCTGCTGGCCGGGCTGTACTGGGAAGTCCTACTGCTGGGAAAATACTCCCGCCAAAGGCGGGTGGGAAGAGCTGGCCAGACAGACTGGTCCCCAAAGCAGCATTTCCTCCAGGGCAGAGCAGGGGCAACAGGGTTTGCTTCTCAGCTGCGGGTTGATCTTGGGGATGCTCCATCCGACACCATCCCAGGGGCAGATTCTTGCTTTCCGCAGTCCGAATGCACCAGTGTCTCATAAGAGCTGTGTTCAGGGGATATTTAGATATAGCAACCTGGCTGCTCGCCCCTGAATATTGGGTGACTATCATGGGACACTGGAAGATCATAGTGGGGATGGCGCAAGCTTGAGGTACAAGCGCCATTTGAAGCTGGAAGACCTATTTCACAGAGACAGGCAGAGGGGTTTTCTCCATTTACATCATGGAGGTGACTTGATAACTACCTGCATCTCCTGCACGAGAGGATTTGTGAGGGCAGTCCAGTAAGCAAGAAAAAAAAGAGGTTGAACACATTGGAAAGGAGACGCAAGCGCTTGACTGCGGAGTCAATAAGCAGAAGGAAAAAAGCCAAAGTAGATCATGAAAGTCTGCACCCAGTTTTGAAGGAAGTTCAGTCTTCTCAAGAGAGGAAATCCCTAAAGTTGATTCCTGGTTCTATAACCCTGCAAAATTCATCAAGCATGGGGTGCAAAAGTGGAAATTTTGTGTAGGATGAGAAAGATGGTCCCTTTGTCAAGGTAGAAACGCTGCTCTGCTGCTGCATGTCCCACTGTGCCCCGGGTTCATAGAAAAGTGACTTCAGGCAGAATTTCTGCTTTTGCCATCTCAGTGTGCGCCTGAGAGCAGCAAAAAGATGTGTGTCCGGCTGCAGAGGCTAGCGGAGCCTCATGTAGGAGGCAGCGATATCCAGGGAAGTTCTGGGAATGCTAGACAGAAACCAGGTCTCTCAGCTGCCCCCGGGCACCCACCTTAGCAAAGCACTTTCTGTTGCCATTACTTGGAGTCCATTGGGCTGAACTCCTGATTACAAAAGTTCATCATAAATCAGCTGAACTTGTTAACCTTCTGTGAAATTGCTCCTAGGGTGGTCCTAGCACTGGGAACACATGAAATATTTGAATTTCTACTAATGCAAGTTTGTTTTTTTTTTTTTTTTTTTTTTTTAAGAGGTTTGGGTTAAATGGTGACCAAACAAACAGGTGGAGGTGTTTGAGTAGCTCTCTGCTCTTGGAATGGGGTAGAGCCTGCAGGAAGGCTGCTGTACCATCTGGAGGAGCTGTAGGATCGAGCCTTGTTGGCGTGAGTCCTGCAGGGAGCGCTAAATACAGTTAATAGCATCTTCACTCTTCAGGAGGAACCAAGTGGATCTTAATTTTTGGAGGAGCTTTTTGTTAATCTGGGTTTTCTAAGCGCATGCTGATGGGGAACGACCTCCTCACCACTGCTGTGGAGCAGGTGATGGGAGGAAGCCCTCAGGAACAACAGTGCCATGGCCTCGCAGGGCTGTGTGTGTCCTCCAAGCTCACAAACCCAGCAGCCTGCAGAGCACCAGGCATTTGCCAGCAGCTCCTACAGCTTCCAGCTGCCACCAGGATTTTTGTTGCTGCAACTGCAAGTGGGCACCAGGAGGAACCCTAGGGTGCACGGGCCTTTGCAGACTCAGCTCCCTGACTTTGGCTCCGCGTGCATTTCTTTACAGAGGCCACATAACCTGATGACTCACTGATGCTCTTACTGTGTTTTTAAATTTTCATGCAGATGAACATCAACACCCAGGAGCTTTGGGAAGAAATGCTGTGTCTCAAAGGACTCATTGGTAAGGGCTGGGCCCACAAAGATTGCTTTGTTCAGTGTTAAGAGGACTCCAGCACGGTGAGGAAGCAGTTACCGCTGACATGGCAGTTCAGCTGGTCCTCTACTTCCCTGCCATACTCCAAACATCCCTACGGGGCAAGAACCACAGATCGTGGCTTGAGTGGTTTGAGTTGGACATAGGAAGGAAAATCTCTTTCACAGAGGAGGTGCCGTCCTGGGTCCACAAGCCATGGGTCTCCAGAGAGAGGGATCTCCATCCTTAAAAGTTTTCAGGATCCTTTTCGCAAACTTTTACAGAATCACAGAATGGTTGAGGTTGGGAGGGACCCCTAGAGATCATCTAGTCCAACCCCCCTTTCTTGCACTACCAGCCTTTTGCAGCCCCTTTCCAAATGCTTAAGTTGCAAAGTGGACAAGTGCACAAACTAACTTTTTGGTATATAGCATGTAAATTGATTTTAAGCTTGTTCATTTTTGCAGTTGTTGATGCATTTCAAGCCTGGTGTGGTCCATGCAAAACAGTAGTGGATCTTTTCCGAAAAATAAGGAATGAAGTTGGCAGAGACCTCCTGCATTTCGCAGTGGTAAGATGAAATGTGCTGCTGCTTTAAATACCTAGTCCCCTCATATTAGCAGGTAACTTAAGGTTGAAGTCATCTATGTTTGCTATGTGGAGCCAAAATGGTAACCATTCAGACTTTTAATTGTCAAACCTTCAGATGGACAAAGCCAGCCACATCTGATAGTTCCTAACTCCGTTTCACACAAACGTGTGCTCCTCTGCAGCAGGAATGGCTTGCTAGAAACTTTTTTCATGTTGAAATCTTTCATTTCTTTCAGGCTGAAGTGGATTCCATTGACGCTCTGGAAGAGTACAGAGGAAAATGTGAGCCAGTCTTTCTGTTCTACACAGTGAGTGGAATTGCTTTCGCCGTAGCTGCACAGCAATGACCTTGACCTGCCTACGGGAAGTCTTGTCACCTTAGAGGCTCTTGTCTTGTTTTCGTTAGTTTTGTTTGCTCTGTATCTACCAATATCTCTTAGTATCTGCTGATGGTCAAGTGCTGTGTGTGTAAGAATGTATGGCCAGGCTTTACCTTTAATCTCCTGTGCCTTGCCACCAAGCAACAATGATTTAGCTTTATTATATACTTAAATACCTTCCCTTTATTAATAAACAACTGTACAAGAGAGAGTGAAGATATACCATGGGGATGAAGTAAAACAAGGGAACTGCACAGGAGGAGTAAAAGCAGCAGAAGGCACAAAGTTACAGGAAGACTTTCTCTAGCTAGAGGTTATCAAACTGGTCTGGGGCTTTTGGGGTTGGTTGGAGGGGGGTGTTTGTTGTCTGTGGGGAAGTTTGTGCACCCACCCTGTGATGGATGGCTGCGTTTCTCGGGCCTTTTCCCCTCCTTGAGAAAACGCCCTAGTTGTGAAAACCCGTGACGTGCACGCGGGGATCCCTGTGACGAACTGGGGCCCAGAGGTGCCCAAGGGGCGTCGGGGGCAGCGGGCCCACGCGAGGAGCGTTCCCCCGCCGCGGGCAAGGCACTCACTGACCCGGGTCCCTTCGCTTTCAGGGAGGACGGTTAGCCGCTGTCGTTAGCGGAGCGAACGCGCCCTTGCTGCAGAAAACCATCCGGGAGCAGCTGGCCATGGAAAGGAAGGCTCTGGAGCGCGGCGGGGAGCGTGGCGTGGCCGTGGGGCCCTGAGCCCCTGGCGGCGCCTGCCTGAGGAGCAGCAGCCCCCATCCCAGCATGCGTCCAGAGCGGGTTCATCCCTTCAAGAATCTGTCCTTCACCTGGAGGGCGCTCCAGTCTGGCTCATGCACCATTTAAGTCTCCACAGAGCCGCGGAGAAAGCAAACAATTGAGATGTTTGTGTTCCCCAAACCTCTGTCCCCTGGGAAAGAGCAAGAGAAACGTGTGTGGCATCCTGCTCTGTTGAATGAAGGATCCACGTTACTGGAGCGACCTGTGTCTGTCTTGGGTGCAGCCCCGGGGACCTGCTGCCAGCGTCCTTCTGAACACCCCTTCCCTGAGGGCGCGTCTGTACCAGTATGGATGAGAGCGGCCTGTTCTGACGGCCCCCGCGCCGCCGGGTCCCTCAGCCCCTCCTCGGCCTCCCTCCCTCCCCGTCACGGCCCATGCGGCGCCCCCGCCCTCGCTGCGCCCTTCGGGCGGCGCCCTGCGTGCGCGGCTGCGCCTGCGCAGGGGGCGGGAGCGGCAAGGGCCGCCGGTTCGAGTCCCGGCGCTGCCGCTTCCACCGCCATGGAGGCGGCGGCGGCGGAGCAGGCCGAGGAGGGCCGGCCGCCGGGCCCGGAGCCGCCCGCGGCCCGGCTGAGCGCGGCGGCCGAGCTCGACCGCGAGCTGGACTCCCGCGGCGAGCTGGTGCGTGCCGAGCCCCGTGCTCTTTCAGGGGGAACCCGAGCGCTCCGGGGGAGGCGGTGAACCGTCCCCAGCGGCGGAGGGAGCCGCGGAGGCCGCCCCGCTGCCCGCCCGCCGAGCGGCCTGCTCGGCAGCGCCCGGCGGCCGCTGGTCTCGCCGGCCTCCGCGGCTGTGGCGGGCGGGACCATCCCCGTGCGGCTACGTGTGGTTCCTGATGCCAGTTCTTGAATCCTAGGCCTCTTGTTCTGTCTCCTGGTGCCGTATTGCAGAGAAAACAGTTTATACGGGGCAATCTTTAGCATACGGCGGTGGCTTTTTGGTGAGGCGACAGGTGCTGGCAGCAGCGAGCGCGTCGTTACTTTATTATTTTAGCTGGGAAGAAGGTCGCAACGCGGAGCGGGCAGCCTGAGCTCACTTTGCGCTTTCTGTGGTCCAGATCGACGACAAAGAGTTTGACATCCCTCAAGTGGACACTCCGCCGACGCTGGAGAGCATCCTGAACGAGGTGCGTGGTCCCGGGAAGGCAGCAGCTCCCTCGCGGATGGCCCGGGCCGGGTCTGGAAAGCGAAGCTGTGGGACTTCCCCGTTTCCTAAACTAAGGGCTGAGGACGTGCGGGTTTAGTAAAATAGCTGCCGTACCAGTGCATAATCCTGAGTCAAAATATCCATAGCTGGGACATAGCTGGGGTTTCCGTCCAGTTCAAATGAGTTCAGCCGTGGGCTTGGGAAGTCGTCTCAAGACTGCATTTTATCAAAAGTCACTACTCTCCTCTCTTTAACATATGTGGTTTTAGTAGCTTTCTGCCCCCATGTTTGGTGTTGCTGAAACCATCTTGTAGGGGAGAACTGAATTTCAGTCTCCCTTATACCCCGTTTGGTGCCTGCTTTACAATAGCTAGGTGAGTTCATGATCTTAGGAAGAAAAAGAGGGGGAAGACAGCAAAATAGAGACAAACTCCAAGAAAGCCCCAGACTTTCATAAGCTGAGGGAACTGGGACCTATGGAGATGCCAATATTAAACAGAAGAGCAGCTTGGGAGACATGGTGATTCCTTAAAAGAACTGTGTTGAAGATAGAGATTTAAGTGTCCCAAACTGATGTAGTCTAGCAACTAGTGACATAGTCCTCAGTGGGATGAGTCTGTCCTCCTTCTGGTGCCCTGTATAAAGGTAGAGTGTATTTCTAAGTTTGGATGGTATCAAACTTGGAGAAAATGCCACCACTTCCACATTAGAAGACAGGTGTGGAATGCTGGAAGACTTAAACTGGAGAGGCAATCTGGAGAAAGTTCTACTGAATGAAGACAAAACTTTAGTCTCATTCCTGTGCTGTTCATCTTGGTGAAACAGTAGGGAATGACCGACTGCTTCTAAAAAGGTGGAATAAGAGTACCTCATACCTACTGAAGGAAAAGTGAACGACTTCCTCCTGTGATGCATTTCTGTGGTTATTGTAAATTCTATATTTTCTCTAGTAACAGTTCAGTAAAATAAATAGTTCTGTCCTTGCGTTTGAGAAGGTCTCATTTTCCTCCCCTTCTCTAGTATTCTGTTTTATTGATAGTCTTTTGCTGGTGTTTCAGGTAGGGTGCTGTGCAGTGGGAATGCTTAGCTGTTGTGGTGCCTCTCTTCTTTCAGACTGATGATGAAGAAGAGTCTTTCGTTCTGGAGGATCCCTTTCTCTTGAACATCGACAACACGGATACACACTCCTACGACACGTCTTCTGTAGCAAGCTCTGACAGCGGGGACCGCACACACCTGAAAAGGTACTGCTGGCCCCATGCCCTAGATGGCTGCGTGATTTCTGAAAGAACCGACCCAGACTGATTTTATGAAAATCTTTTAAAAACGTTTGTGGTGACTTCTAGAGCCTGCAAGCAGTTTATAGTGCTTTTGAAGGGTACGTGTAATTGTTGCTACTGCTATAAAGGGAATCTGAATCTCGTCTGGAATGTGATAGTTGACCGTAATGCTGCTGACTTGTCTCACTAGTTATTCAAATTACAGCCTGGTCCTACCCTCCGAGCACTCCCACGGCCTTCCCATGTTCCACAAGTGCTGGGTGGCTTTGGCATCTCCTAAGCTGTGACTGTGCTTTCGTTAGTAATTGCATAGGATGTAACTGTGGCAACGTATGTCGGCAAATGCTGGTGTGCTGACCCACTGCCCCTTCGTCTACAAATAAGGTGGTTTGTATTGAATGAGGTGTAGCCTGGAGTCACTGGAGTATTTTTCAGGCTTTTGTACAGAGAGAAACCAGGAAGTATTATTGTCACATTTTAGTGAAACTGCAAGTTTTATGGGTCCTCAGCCATAATGCCAGCAGCAAGCAACATATTTTTGCAGCCTGTATGTGAAGCACACATTTGTGTGCTTCTTGAGACAGGAACAAATAATTCTCTCTGTTAGTTTTGCAAATTTGACTTTCTGGTGCTGCATACTTGGCTACAAAATTGTGGTTTCTCTCCGAAATTTCCATCTATTGTGTCTGTGCTACAATGTACCAAATACTCCTTCAAAAGGTAATTCTCCTCTGGACACTAGTTGCTTTTTTTAAGGACATTTTCCTCCTAAATAGCAGCATTTACTTTTTGTATTAAATCAACTGTGTTTTAATTAAATGTTTTTCTTAAGCAAATGCCCGCAGTTTTCCCAGGGGGCTCTATTCTGCTAATAAGCCATGTTCAATTGCATGTTTTCCTTAACTTCCGTGTGTAAAAACTGAAACTTCCTGACTTGCTGGAGGATGAATTAATGAGCTCTTAGCCTTTTGGTTTTCAGCTTTTCAGACTAATTGCTTTCAGACTTCCACAATAAACTAAGGTTTGCGGATACATGTTGAAACTAAGAATTTGTTTGAAGGATTTTTTTTTTTCTCTCCAAATACTGAGTTTAAAACAAAATTTATGTAGGCACCATGATGTGTCTCAGACTTTGCTAATAACTTCCTGTCTTCTTTACTCCTATGCCTGTGGGCCTCTGGTGGAATCTCTGTGGGTGCTGTGGGTGCGTGGAGAATTTACCTTCTACTTTAGCTGCGGTCTAAGTAAGATTCTATATTCCACTTATATTCCACTGTAATGCATGTGGTTTCTTTTCCTTCTTTCCTTAGAAAGAAAAAAATCCCAGATTCTCTCTCTCTCCATGGATCAGTTATTCGACTGTCACTTCTGAAAGGAATTTCTGCCCAGATAGTGTCTGCAGCAGTAAGTCTCTTTCTCCAGGTTCGTTAAATAAATACCATTAAATAAAAATGTAGCATGTTCTGGTGCAGAGCTCTGTGTGTGTGATATCTCCTTCCTCTGCTACTAGTTGTGGTTAATACTGACATGTTCAGTGCGTAACCTACTAGTAGTTTCTGACCTGCAGTGAATCAAGTCGTACCTACCTGGCTTTGCTTCTTTTACTAACAGCTTGTCTTTTCTTTCTAGGACAAAGTGGATGCTGGTTTGCCTACTGCAATAGTGAGTATTCAGGCAATTTACAAATATTTTATAGTTAGTCTTCATATATGTCTAAACTTGTTTAAACAGTAATTTGATACATCTGATAAATGCATCCTCCTCCTTGTCCATGCTAAAAATTCTCACTTATGAAAGGTAGGAGAAACAGCATGGAACATCTAGCTTCAGGGAGCAGTTGATTACATCTATAGCTTTTTAAATCTTCCACTTCTGCAAACTTTGGGTGCAAGTACTGAGAGAGTTGAAATGGTTGATTTGTGACAACTGTTTCTAAAATCTGAATCTTTTTTCCATGACTTTTTAAGGCAGCATCAAATCTGATAGCAGTGGGGACTTCCCATGGATTAGCGCTGATTTTTGGTAAGTAAAAATAAAGCTTAAAAAAAAAACCCACCCAAACTTAAGGAAAAAAAAAAGAGAAAACTAAAGAAAAAATTTCAGGGTGGGTGTTAGAAATATTCTATTTGTGCCTAATATGATTTTGTTTTAGTAGAAAAGTAAGTTCAAATAATTATTTTTGTTGCCCTTACTTGCATGATGTGTCTTTGTTGGAGTTTGGCGCATTGTGACCAAACCTAGCACTTTTGAAATGATCCCTTGGGAGGGAGGCATAGAGAGAGGCTTTTCTGTGGTCAAATGCAAGCTGTCCTGTTTCCTGTAGTAGAAGCCACAGTTCAGTTGACATTCATCTTGTGCCCTAGAGATACTCTTCTCCCTCCTGCTGTAAGAGGAGTAAGCCTTAGCTGGAGTAAACTGTGTTTTTGGGAAGCAGAACATCTGAAACCTTTAATCACAGATTGCTTCTTCTCTGGTCCTCCATTGCGCCAGTCGCCTGCCTTTTCTTTCACCCTATTATTATTATTTTCTCTCACCCTATTATTATTATTATTATTCTTCTCTTGTATCACCATCCTGCCTTAAATATTTTGAGCTCTTTCTGTTGTTTGATTATATTGCTAACTCACGATGCAAGAACTGCACTTTAAGTGCTCCCATGGGCACCTTGTTTGTGTCCCTTTTGTCAATGTTAAGAACTTGTTCCAGCAGTTTTATAAACCTCATTATTGTCTTTTTTTTCCCCCCCCCTCAAAGTTAGCTGAAGTTAACAAACCAAAAGTTATGGGGGGGAGAGGTTACAGCAGGAGAATGGGAATGACTGACATTGTAAGCCTCACTTCCTAGGGAATCTAGATATTAAAATATTTCATGGTATTTGCTCAATTTCGTTTTGAATTATTTACAGGATGTGCTGAATCTGAATACAGATAGGATGAGACTTACTCCTTGAAGTTTTAAAAGCTGTGTGCATGGCTTATACAGTAACGGTGTAGGACCTCATTCTGGTTGAATATGGCAGAGTCTTTTATTTCATTTTCCTGTGTGGTTTTGAATCAGTAAAGCATTTTGTGATTCTCTCTAAGCTCATCTGCACCACCTGACTTTTTCTTTTAGGAAGATTTGGGTAAAGAAAGGCTTGGGGAACTTTCATTCTTCTTTTCTTGGAATGCTTCCATTGACTCTTGAAAATTATCACAGTCTTTTGACTAGGGACAACTCTGAGATTGCACATCTCGTGTTTAGCGAGTGGTGTTTTTATTGCGAATTAGAATCCTTATGCCAAATCTTTGACATCCCATGTAGTGCCTGTAAGTACCGTAGAAGTGTTGATGAGAAGGGATGTGTGGAGGTCTCCTGTTCAGAGCAGGGCCTTTGCCATGTTTGGGGCAGAGCAGTCCTGGCTTTTTCTGACGGGTCTTGAGAAGCTCGTGAGAATGGAAAACATCCTCCAATGGACAGATGGTCACGCACCCGCTCTGCTGGGAGCCTGCTGCAGGACACCCAACCTTGTAGGGGAAGGAGATGTTCCCGAAAGTTTGTCCAAACATCTCAGTATGCAATTTGTGCTATTTGCCCTTGGACAGTTGGCATTACTGGAAAGAGCTTGGTGCTCCTACCTTTCTCATTACTGTACTCATTTGGAGGATTATTTAGGTAAAGGGGAGGAGTCCTTTTTGGAGGTTGATGATTTTTTCACTGAACAAATGGACTGCAAAGATGAATAAGGGCCTGGAACATCTGCCCTACGAGCAAAGGCTTAGAGCGCTGGGCCTCTTCAGCCTGGAGAAGTCTGAGAGGGGACCTCATCAGTGTTTACAAGTACTTCAAGGGAGGGAGTGAGGAGGGTGGAGCCGACCTCTTCTCAGTGGTGGCCAGCAATAGAACTAGAGGAAACGGCCAAAAATTGAAGTTCCAAAAGTTCCACAAGAACTTGAGAAAGAATTTCTTAACAGTGAGGGTGACAGAGCACTGGAACGATTTGCAAAGAGAGGTTGTGGAGTCTCCTTCTCTGGAGATCTTCCAAACCCGCCTGGACATCACCCTGTGCCACATGCTCTAGGAGACCCTGCGTGTGCAGGGAGGTTGGACTAGGTGACCTCTAGAGGTCCCTTCCAACCTTAAGTATTCTACGATTCTATGAAATAACCCATGTTGTGATTTTTCTTTGAACATTAGCAGCTAACATGTGAGAAGTGACTTGCTAGGGAGCGTGTAATAGTGAACAAATAAAGTTTAGAATTTGTAAAAACTTTTTCTTTCCTTCTTCTCTAATAGAAGACATAAGGATTGCTACCCTACTCAAAATCTAGCCCTTAGGCTGAGCTCCCTGAAATGTACTGCTTCACATGGATATATTTTATCTTCCTTTTTTTTTTTTTTTTTTACAGAAAAAATTTACAGAAAATTTCTGCCTGGCTAAACTTGTTTTGATTAGTATGAATGATTTATTTTCTCTATTGGCTATAAAACTTAGGGTTAATGTCGTATTTGTTGGGGTGGAGAGCTAGCGTGATATCTTGAGTAAATGCTACTATAGGCACCTAACATTATCATTAACTTTAAAAACCACCAAGATCGTGTTCCCCAAAATAGAGTGTTACTGCAGAATGGGCTGTTTGGCTGGTGACAACTGTTGAAAATACTTGTACCAGGTAGGTTACTGTGAACTCCCAGTATTAATTCCTTTATTTTATTCCATCTTTTTTCCTTTGGCTCAATGAGGTCAAAATGTAAGAACTTGGTTTTCTGCAGTGACTCAGTATGCTTTTTAAGCAACTTGTATTTAAAATGCTTACCCTCACGGCCTTCTCTGTTACTTGAATAAATCAAAAGATGAAACCTTAGCAAAAGGAAACACTATCAGCAAAATCTGAAGGTTCTCTCGGGCTTTGAACATTATCACACATGTTGCTTTTGAGTCCTTTCCTTTATGTTGATTTCTGGCTTTTTCTTTCCTCTTTTGACCCTGTCTGTGTGGACTGAAAAGGAAAAGGTACAGTAATACTGCCCTGTGCACGTACCCCGCATGAGCAGCTCTTGTCTCTGCATGTTGCTGTGCTAGGTTCCTCTGTCAGGGCTCACTAGGCCAGGTGAGCAGGATGTGGGGCAGTGCTGTAAGCAGGGAATAGGTAACACTGCTGGCCCATATGGGAGCTGGGTTTTGAACAAATGTGTGCTTTACACTCCCAAAATTTTCCTGCGGGAGCAGCAGGGGAACAGGTGAATGTGCTATTCATAACGCTTTGAGATGACACCTGCATGACTGTTTGCAAAGGTGATGTTGCAGGCAAAAATTGTAATATTTGAGCAATTCTGCAGGAAGCAAAGTCTTTTAAATTCAGGAAAACTTTGGTTTAGGAAAGTAATCTGGAAGAAAACTTCAGTAATGACATGCATATGTTAGCTCTGCCTTGCTTTGTATGAAAGACCTAAAAGTAGATGTTCTAGAGCTCATCCAAACTATGTGTGGTGGTTATTGCACTTTAATGTGGGATGACACGTTTGCAAGAAAAAACTTGTAGGCTGTAAGAGTTGTTCTGGTGTTCTGCAGAGGTGATTTATTTGTGTACCTTTATTTTTTTACTTTTTGTAGAACTATGTCCAAGTGCTATCTAGTTTTCACTTCAGTCTGCTAAGGGTAATGTCAATAGTTACAGCGGAAAATTGAGGATGAGGAACTGTTTTCTTCATCTTTTTTTTTCAAAACAGATAACATTCATCTTGAAAATCCTCAACTCAGCATCCATAACCTTTTGCTTTAATCTGTTTTTATCACTCTTTTTCATTAACAGGAGCTGATTGATTCAGGCAGTTTGCTCTGTCTTTGGAAGCAATTTAATCTGATCTTATTTGTGTTTAGTTAGAAAAAATGGAGCTGCTCTCGAGTATCATTTTTTTCACTGCCTGTAAACATGAACAAGTACTGACACGTCTTCCTCTGAGATCAGCTTCCCAAGTTTCGCTGTTTCTCAAATCTAAAAATGCAAGTTGGGCATACAAGGGACACATCCTTCCTGGGAAAGTTTAACCAGAGATGCACAAAGCATTTAATTTGTGTGTGTTTCTTGTTTTGTTCGTATTGTGGAGGAGGAAAGGAGAAAGTAGATTTCAAAGTTCATGTGGTGTGCATGCAAAAAAGGAAAACTGAATTCAAAGAATGAGCACTTCTGGAGCTCCTGCACTTTGCAGAGAGAAAGCTGTGGAAGATGCTCCTTTCTTACATCTTACAAGAAGCAGTTTATTGATTCTTTAACCAAATCTAGAATGTGTAAACTCTCTTCTTGCAAGATTTTTTTTTTTTTTTCTTGTCGCTCTCAGTAATGTTTCTTGAAGCTGGTAGGGTTTGAAAGGTCAGTCTGTGTGCTCAGACATGAATTTGTCCATGCTACAGAAATGCATCTATACTGAGAAGATGAAAGATACCTACATGCTGTATTTCACATCTGGCACTTTGCTAAGCGAGCTGCAGCTGCCATGGAGAAGTGTTCCCTGCCTTGGGCACCTCTTCTGGGAGGTTTCTGCTGTTCTGCCTTCCCTCTTCCCCTCGACTTTGTCATTCCTCTTCCCTGCTCAAGGTGCAAGGCATGCACACAAGATTACAGTGATGCTTCCAGCATGTGTTAATTTCTAGTCTATATCTAATAATCCTTACAGAACAGCTTTTCTCCTTCCCTGGTCATTTAAAAGTAAGAAGAAAGTGGAAGAGAGGAATGAAAAGCAACTTTAGAACCTGTGTTTTTGGAGCTGTTTGTGAGCAGCGTGCCAAAGGTGGATATTTTCATCGATAGTGTCTTAAGTGTAATGTTTGTACGAAGCCATTTTCACCATCTTGTGATGAGAAGCATTAGCAGCTCAGAACAGAGGTGCCTGTTGTGCAGAGCAGCAGACAGGATATGTCCATGCAGCAGTCCTGTCTCCTTGAAGGGTCTGGGGGCATTGCCACCTGTTTTGCAGTAGCCCGTGGCTTGTGAAAGGAATAATTTTTACTGTGTTTATCACCCAGTAAATAGTTTGCTTTAAAGCAGGAAGTATTTGTACCAGAACTGATAGTGTTTTGGCTGCCCCACTGCTTTGAGAACGTTAGGTCATTTTTAATCCAGCTTTTTCAACAAGTCTAAGGAATAAAAGTTATATAAAGCTCTACTTACCTGTGTTCATCCCAGCTCTGTCAGATCTACCTGCAGAAGGACCAGACCGCGTGGCATAAAGAAGTACAAGACATGGAAAGTAGAATTAATTTTTGGTCATCTTTCTTGCTCTCAGTTACTGTCTCTGTGGAATAATAAAAAGAAGGATAGATATTGCTTTGATTTTTTTTTATATTAGTTTCTCATTCAGCATATAATTCCTTTCATTTCCCTATGTCTTTTGTATTTTCTAGAATAGTTTTTGCACTTCCAGGTGAGACAACGTCATACTATTTCTGTACTAACTTCTCCTCTGGCCCTCTATACTCTTCAGGAGCTTAACAATTAGTCTGTAGTAAATGTATGCCAGGTGAATTGTGTATGTAAGTGATATGTGAAAGTGATATCGATTTGAATCATTTTCTTTAAGGTTAGTTTCTCTGTAATTCTTCTGTTCTAGATCAAAACCAGGCTCTCCGGCTCTGTCTGGGCAGCACTGCCATTGGGGCTCAGTATGGAGCTATCTCAGCTCTCAGCATCAACAATGACTGCTCGAGGCTCCTGTGTGGCTTTGCAAAAGGACAGGTACTTCCTAAAGGATGGGACTTGTCTAGTGCTCTGTCCTTCGAGGACACAGACTCGAATCCCGCGTGCTGCGAGCTGGCCAGGCATATTGGTTGGGGTAGGCTTTTTGTGGAGGAAATGGGTGATATAGAATATGCCAAAGGAATTAATGCATCGTTGCAGCTCATGATATAAGAAAATTCCGCTCCTGATAAACAGATGTGCTCATCAGTAGCAACCACCACAGTCTTTCTGAGTCAGTTTGAGATCTATGCTTTGCAATTAAAGCTATGTTTTTCTGCTGATGACTTGAAAGATGTTTATTCAAATTCAGATCTGCTTGCCGCGTTTATGGCTACTGAGACCTTAATTGTTTTGTGTTACTGAAGTAATGTACTTTCCTGAACTTATCAGTCAATTAGTGCGCCGGGTGGTGGGGAGAACTTCTTGGCAGCAAATGCTTGTACTGAGAAAAATCTGTTTGCAGATCACAATGTGGGATCTGGCCAGTGGGAAGCTGCTACGATCTATAACAGATGCTCATCCCCCAGGAACAGCCATTTTGCACATCAAGGTAACAAGCACTGTGTGCTCCTTGAGCGCCACCTCTTTCGAAGGCTTGTGTTCAGTCAGATTTATTGTCTTTCTTTGTGTAGTAAATTTAGATTTACCGATAAGAACAGATGCCTAGGACCCACATTGACAGTAATATCCCGAGGTAGGAAAGATGAACGGAAACTCTATTTAAGAAAAGAAACCAGAAGTCTGTCTTGAGAGCGGAAATCACAGTGTTGACTGTGAGTTGTGAGGGACAGTTGAGTTGGTTTCAACTCGCCTTTCTCATGACAAAATCTGTGAAGAATTTCTGATTTAAAAATATCATTTCTCCAAAACTTGCAATGATTTGGACTGGATACTTGGCTTGACCATCTTATACATTTTAGAACTCACACAAGTCTAAAGTAGCTTCTTTCTGCTTCTTTTTCAAATAAGCTTTTGGGGAGGGCTTGACCTGAAAGAAATTTAATCTATGGGTTGATAGAAGGCAGTTGTTAAAATTTAAGACTCCATTTAACAACACAAGACTGATGCATTCGTTCTCACCAGCTGAATATAAGCTAAAAAATGAGTGCTGAGTATCTTGGTGTTAGTCAACGCTCATCTTCTCTGACTGGTGAACAAAAAAAAGTCTGGTGACTTTTTGTTCACCATAATATTTTCCTTGCACACAGATACTCCTTTCTGGTATTGTTTGTGGCTGTGCTTTGTGTGAACACTTTCTATTGGAGAGCTGAGCTGTTCTAGTCCTAATGCAGGCTCTAGTTTTAAGCCAGGATTTAAATTAATGGGATTTTGGTAATAAAAATCTATCAATAAACCCTGTTGGAGAGTTGAGGGTAAAACACAAAATCTTGTGCGTCTTGCACATCATAAAAATGCTGGTAACTGTCTCCACACTACATGTTTGAAGGAGTCTTTTTACTACGTACAGAAGACTAGAAGTGTGTTTATGTTCTGTTATTAGTATAATACCATATATTCTTCTAGTTTTTCTTCCTGATACCTTATGTTTTAGTGCCAATTTTAATCTATGTATGTGCTCAGTTTACAGATGACCCGACACTTGCAATTTGCAATGACAGTGGAGGCTCCGTGTTTGAACTGTCGTTTAAGTAAGGCAATAACACTGAACTCATAAGAAGTGTCAATACAAGCAGCTAATCCTGACTCGAGTTCTAAAGCCAAAACAGAAAAAGACATTTGAACCTATAAAACTACTGTATGAATGGTTGAAAATATAGTTTAGAGCTGCTGTGTAACTTCACAACTGAAGCAAGATACTGTCTGTCTGTGTAGTAGTCAAAAAACAGCCTAAGTTATTAAGGTATTATATGTATCGGTCCAGAGTCTTAGCTTTCTTTGTTGGCTCTAGGTAGCTGTCATAAAAGTGCTGCCTCTTGGTTTTCCCTGCTTTTTCACTGATGAAAACTACACTGCAGTAATTAACTGCTTGTGCTCTTCTTGGGGCTGTGCAGGAGGAGGATGCGGGATAAGGAGGAAGTATTGGGAAAATAATTGTGTCCAGGAATGGCTAAAGAGTTTTCTGTTAAATAAACCCCTAAGGAGTTCTTGTTTGCACCTAAGAAGCTGTTTAGGACTGTCTAATGACATTCTGAAGTCATCCCTGGAACGGTGAAAAGAGCTCTTTCCAAATAACATTCATGAAGGAACGTGCTTGAGGTTTCTTGAAACTATCAGGCTGATCTCTCTTTGATGTTTGATCACCAAGATGATTTTCTCCTTTCCAGGAGGGTCATGGGCGTGAGAACATGTGAATCTCGATGTCTCTTCAGTGGCTCAAAGGGAGAAGTTTGCTGTATTGAACCATTACATGCAAAAGTTGAGCTGAGAGACCATCCTATTACCCAGTACTCACTGCTGGCCATGGCCTCCCTAACAAAGGTACTCGGTTGCTTGCAGAAGCTTCTGAGGAATTATAAAGCAGAAGTTTTCAGAAGTCTTGTACTGAAATGTTTTATTTTGTCTCTGTTTTTCTTGGAGATACTCGTCATTGGCTTGAAGCCATCTCTGAAAGTGTGGATGACTTTCCCCTATGGTCGTGTGAGTAGCGCAGCCGATTGCTTGCTTTTGGATTACAGCCACAGACCTCTCTTCTGAACTCTCTCTGTGTTTCCCGCTGTGATTCCTGAGAAAAAAGCAACAGGGGAAAGCATGGGCTGTGTTAGAGAGGGAAAAGGGAAGAGAAGGCTCTGTTAGCAAGCTCAGGAACGGTTCTTCTATCCACGTGAGGCTGTATGTGTTTTAAGTAGCCAGGATGCAGATGTTGTTCTGTCCACTTTGCCCATCTTGCCTCTAAACTGTGTGATGGAATCAACAGCACAAGCTACTGCTCATATGCCAGCAGGCCAAGAAATCACTGTATGGTTGGTGTATACAGGGCACAGCTGATGAGCAGAAGGCAAAGAGCAACTAGTCGGGGCTAAGGCTCTACCCTATATGTTTAAATACAGGCTGTGTTGTTTGCCTCTCAGATGGACCCTTCCAGTGTCCCTCTCCTCGCGTGGCACTTCGTGGCTGTGCAGAACTCTGTGAACCCCATGCTTGCCTTTTGTCGAGGAGATGTCGTTCATTTTCTTCTGGTAAGTTTGGGTGTTATCTGCTGCTTTTTGCATGATCACTTCTTGCCCACTTCACAGAGCCTTTGGCTCAGCTGGAGCATATCTCTGAATGCTGGGGGTCTCTGCAGCCTGCAGCTGCCTCAGGAAAAGAAAATTGTTGGTGATTGTAGCAAACAATAGTGCCCTTTTCTGAGAATCTGGAGAGCTGGACTTTACATGTCCTTGAGCTGGGGTTCATCTGATTTCCACTGGAACTAGAAGAGTTAGAATTGTTTCCAAGGGAGTACCTGAATTTGAGATGTTATTTTATCTTTCTGTTTAATGCAGAGGTCTGGAAAATTTGTATAAGCCACTGACAGGCAACTGCTTTGGGAAGTCCTGGTGGCCTGTGGCTTTAGGGTGTTGGCCTGTGGCTTTAGGGTGTTATGGATTAACTCTACAGAAGTTATACATGCAGATATAGCTGTTATACATACAGAAAACAACTGCTAAAGCTAATTTAGCACTAGTATTTTATAGTGCTGACTTATGAGCAGACAGTACAGTAGTCCCTGCCTAGAAGGAAAGAGGCCCCTCGACTGAGAGTTGCCTTGCAGCGTGTTCCTTCAGTTCAGTAGTCCACTGGGGCTGAGTCTCTGGAGAGTAATCAATCCTCCTTTGGTGCTTTTTGAGTTCTGGAAGTTTGCATGTCTCCTAGAAAATGAATTGCCTGATACAGAACACAGAGAGGGGTGGAAAAAAGGACTTCCTTAAACATTTGGTGCTTCGTTGGACTCTTTATGACCCACAACTGTTGTAGTGCAAATAAGTGATTAAAATTAATCCAACAGAGGACATGCTGCTTTTTCTCCAGAATCCTGGAGTTGATGTAATGTCCTTTTGAAACAGAGCTTGAGTTAAAATGCATCTTGAACTTGAGTCAGGCTTGTCTGATTTCTGCTTTAGGTGAAAAGAGATGACAGTGGTGCAATACACGTCACCAAGCAGAAGCAACTCCACCTACACTACGACCTCATCAATTTTACTGTAAGTCTCGGTGATATTGAATTTTTTTTTTCCACTAATTTTCTGTTAAATAGTTCTTAATAGCCCTCAGTTCTATACTCCGAGCTTTGCAAATCTGGGATAAGAACAGTATTATAAATGAAATATCAATATATTAATATCAACATGTTGATATAGAAGGGTCCTTACAATGTTTCTCGGTGTTAAGCTGATAGTCCAAAAGGAATGCATCTTTATCTTGGCGGTTAAGCATTGATACTACTGTGAAGTGTTCATGTAACGAAGCTACTAGCCATTCTAGAATTTAAGGGAACTTAGGGGATACTCGTGAACGTGCCCAGAGCTATTAAGTCATCTTCAGGCTCAACTTTGCCATTCCTTACCTTTTCAGTGGATAAACTCCCGGACAGCAGTTCTTCTGGACAGTGTGGAGAAGCTCCATGTGATAGATCGCCAGACACAAGAGGAGCTGGAGACCATAGAGATCTCAGAAGTTCAGCTCGTCTACAACAGCAGCCACTTCAAGTCTCTGGCAACAGGGGGCAATGTCAGCGAAGCACTGGTAGGCACAAGAGCTTGATTTGGCTGCTTGATTTGGCCAACTTTGTTTCAGGCGTGACATAATTGGGAGAAAAATGGCTTTCTGAAGTATTTCAGATATCATATGTGGTGTTGATTTACCCACATAACAGATGATTCGTGTTTCATTTGTGCTTTGCTGTTATTGGGAGCTTCTTTTATTGGGAGCTACTTTTAAGGCCATGCAGGATGGCAGAAATCTACATGTCCTAGTTCCTTTTGAGCACCAAAGAGTGGAGTGCTTCTTCCAGCCTGATCCAATGAAAATCTTTGCTGCATTTGGATCCTCACAGCTGCTGTTGAACCAACTTTTACTGTATCTGCTTTGTGCTGCTAGTGTGGCTGTTACCCTTTCTGCTGCAGCAAGGAAGAGTGGGAAGGGGGAGTGTAGCCTGAGGAGTTAGCTCATGTGCTGCCTGGGCAGCAGAGGGGCAAGTCAGCACTGTATGGGCATCCTGCTAGGGGTAAAATCTCTAATTCAGTGTGCTGCTCTGTCTCTCACACTGTGAATGTGCCTATAAGCATCCTTGGGAACAGCAGGAACTGGCAGTCATATTTCTGTAGTAGCAGCTCTCGCTTCAACAAAATTGCTTTCATCTCCCTTCTGTACATTTCTTCTTGAAAAAGATCTGGGAAGGGGCAGAAGGGAGAACAGAGTCGCTGTAGCTTATTTGCTTCCAAGGGCAGATGCGGAGCACTGCTTGTGGATTCTCACAACTCCTTCATGTTTCCTGGGCTGCTGGAGCTCAGTGGTGCCTGAACCTGCATTCCATAAGCAGGCAGGCATAAAGGCAGTACATTGTTACTTATATTTTAATTTCTTTATTACGAAGGATCTCTAAAGTTTCAGTATAGATGTGTTTCCTGCGACACAAAAACAAAAAGCAGTTTGATTTATGTGTCTCTTTCTCCCTGTAGGCATTGGTTGGAGAGAAAGCTTGTTACCAGTCCATCAGCAGTTGTGGTGGTCAGATCTTTTACCTGGGAACTAAGGTAAACATGGAGTAAGGTAAAAGTTTTAATGGAAGTACAGGGCATCCACTGTTGTTGGTAGGATTTAGGATGTGAAGTGTAGATTGTGTCTTCGAGCAAGTGGGTGGTGAAGCTATAAAAAAAATTGACATTCTTTTTCATCGACCAAATTCGAGAAATTTTTTATTTAGCTTCATATGTACCAGAATATTCTGGTGGCTGTATGGGATTCCAGGGGCTGCATGAGCAATTGCCAGTAAATAAATAACCTTTTTGGTTTTTTTCTAGTCTGTTCACGTCATGACATTGAGGAGCTGGAGAGAGGTAGGTAAAAGGAAACACGTACAGCTTTTAGTGAACTTCAATTTTTCAAATACAGCTTGATAATGGGGAGGGAACATGGGTAAAGCATATTCTGAGCACTGCGTTCAGGATCCGTATTTGCTGCGCACAGGCAGCACTGCAGGCACACCGCTTTCCACAGCGAGATGCTGTTGGACTCCTGCTTGCATAAACCTGAAGACTAAATAGGGACCTTGTTCTCCCACTTCTCTGCCCAAAACACAGTGCCCTGCAGTGTTTCAGCTTCTGCTAACAAGGCAGTTACTGCCCCAAACAGCTTCCAAGGACTATGTAAATGTAAGTCAGTATAAATGTAACATTGAGATGGATTAGGAACTGGCTAAATGACAGGGCCCAGAGGGTGGTAATCAGTGGTGCCGAGTCCAGCTGGAGGCCTGTGGATAGTGGTGTCTCCCAGGGGTCAGTCCTCGGTCCGGTCCTGTTCAATTTATTCATTAACGCCCTGGCTCAAGGGATGGAGTGCTCCCTCAGCAAGTTTGCTGATGACACCAAACTGGGAGGAGTAGCTGATAGCCCTGAGGGCTGCGCTGCCATCCAGAGGGACCTGGACAGACTGGACAGCTGGGCGGCGAGTAACCTCATGAAGTTCAACAAGGGCAAGTGTAGGGTCCTGCACCTGGGGAGGAATAACCCTAGACATGCCTACAGGCTGGGGACCGACCTCCTGGAGAGCAGCCCCGCAGAGAGGGACCTGGGCGTCATGGTGGACGACAAGTTGACCATGAGGCAGCAGTGTGCCCTCATGGCCAAGAAGGCCAATGGGATCCTGGGGTGCATTAAGAAGAGCGTCTCCAGCAGGTCGAGGGAGGTGATTCTGCCCCTTTCCTCAGCCCTGGTGAAGCCGCACCTCGAGTACTGTGTGCAGTTCTGGGCTCCCCAGTGTAGGAGGGACGTGGAGCTGCTGGAGAAAGTCCAGCGCAGGGCCACAAAGATGATTAGGGGCCTGGAACATCTGCCCTATGAGGAAAGGCTGAGAGAGCTGGGCCTGTTCAGCCTAGAGAAGAGAAGGATGAGAGGGGGCCTAATATAAGTACCTCAAGGGAGGCAGCCTGGAGGATGGTGCTGGCCTCTTTTCAGTGGTGACCAGCAATAGGACTAGAGGAAATGACCACAAACTAAAGCATCAGAAGTTCCACAGGAAGTTAAGGAAAAATTTCTTACCAGTGAGGGTGACAGAGCCCTGGAACAGGTTGTTGAGAGAGCTTGTGCAGTCTCTTTCTCCGGAGATCCTCAAAACTGCCTGGATGCCACCCTGTGCCACTTGCTCTAGGAGACTCTGAATATACAGGGGGTTTGGAGTAGATGATCCCCAGAGGTCCCTTCCAACCTTAACCATTCTATGATTCTATGAAGTCTTCTACTAGCAAGATAATTGCACAAGAATAGAAGGAAACCTGTTTCACCGGTTTCTTCAATCACTGCAGGCAGCTGTGTGATAGAATTTAGCAAATCCTACTTTCTTGGGAAACTCACTGGATTTTAGTTTGTTTGTTTGTTTTTTCTGTTGTTGGAAGCTATTTCAGAATGTTGCTTCTCTGATGGCTGAAATCTTAGCAGTTTCCATTCTCACATTCTTACGAGTTCTTTAAACTGTTAATGAAAAGTCTTGCATTGGTCTATTGATTTTGTGTACCAGTTTTCTTGGAATTCAGGTCACTCTCAGCTTGCACGCTCTGAGCCAAGCTCCTCCTAAGTTGCTGTGTAGCTCTTACCATACTAGAGGCCTCTTTATTGCAGAATTTACTTGAGAGTGATCAAGGAGATGAGATAGTAAAGAATGAAACTGAGACCCTGTTCTTCATCTGAGGTGAAGAACTTCTCTCTTACAGTGCTTATTAAAATGCTTGATCTAACACATCCAGATTAACATTGCTTAACCTTTTGTGGCGATGATTCCTTAAAGTAGAAAATACTTGTGACCTACTTCAGTCTTTGTTGATTTTGAATGTAAGGAAAATGAAGGATAGAAATGAACATGTCTCCATGTTGAAAAGGCAGCCAAGTTTCATTGTATTTTAAACGATGAGGCAAGGACAGGGAATGGAAAATTTTGATTCTTTGTGTTTGCAGAGACTCTGTGATACCATGAGTCTCCATTCATCAAGCATTTAACTTACAACTTAATCCCCAGAGGCACAGGGCAGTGAGGCCTGACATTTCTTCTCCCTTTTAGTTTCTCCAGGAGTAAATTTGCATGTGGAAGGATCTTTGTGAGATACTGTCCTTTAGTGATGAGAGCTTTTGCAGTGCTTCTGTCACCTGGCTGCTAGGAATCTCAATCAACTAATTGAGAAAGGCTGGTCTCTAAGGGAGGCATCATGTTTTCTGGAATGCTCAAGTCCAGTATTTGTTATTATATTATATTATTTTATTATATTTTATATTATATTTTATTATTATTTTATATTATTATATTATATTATATTATATTATTTGTTGTTTTAGAGAGTTGACCACCTTCTGAAACAAGAGCGTCTCACAGATGCCTTGGCCTTGGCTTGGTCTTTCTATGAAGGTAAAGCAAAGGCTGTAGTAGGTAAGTTTTTTATTGAAACCATAAGCAACAGTTTGAAGCCTGTGCATGTACTGAAATCACTGTTCCAGGAAAATGGAAGACAATTATTGTGAAGAAGGGAAAGTAGGGTGTGCTGCTTTGGCTTTGCCAGAAACAACACCCATTAGGTTGGTTTAACTGTTTTACACTTGTTGCACTTTTAGACACTTGCTGTTTTTAAAGGGGAAAATCAGACCTGATCTGTGTTTTGACAACTACCTGCTGTGACTTGACCGCAAAAGGGATGGCATCAAAAACTGTGCTAGAATGCTCTGGTGGGCCATACGGGACACCTTGTGATAAATAACTTTGGATGGTTTTGACAAATGACTGAAGTTCTCCGGATAAGATCCTCTTGCTGTGAAGTCAAGTTGTCTGTTTTTTAATATATAGATATAATATTCTTAAGCTAATAGGTAGTTTTCAGCATTTGAAAGAATAAAAATATTTTTGAGTTGGCATTTAAGAACTTTTCTCCGTAATAGTGCACTAAATTCACTATAGAGAGTGGGCGAAAAATAATTCATAATGTTGTGTATTTAGTTATCCTAACCTCTGTATCTCCAGGGCGATGGTGGTAGTAGCTTCTAAATGGTGGGATTTATGATGTCCTTTATAATTCTACTTGTAGCTTGGATGAGAAAAGATTTCTTTTTTTCCCCTTGTTGTTCCTAGGTTTGACTGGGGACACAAGCAAGCGGAAAGCAGTCGTTGCAGACAGAGTGAGTCACTAATTTCTTCCTAGTTGGGTTTTCATTTATCCTGCTGTGTTACTAACTGTGTTGCTGAATCGAGTAGCTCCTGTCTTCCAGAACTTAGTCCAGCTGACTCCAGAAAGTGTACACATTGCCTCACCTGTTAGTATTGCAAGCAATATTTTAGCAGTATTTAGAAATACCTTTCAGATGGAGATGTTGATAATATCTGCACATTAAGAAAATATGTGACATTAACCCCCAACACTTGAGATCTCACAGTACAGTCTTTGACTGCGTAGTGGATAGAAATGTCTTTGGTATCCAACTTTTGAATTTTCTGCCCTTTGAGTGATAAATACCCATCAATACACAACACACTGACTGTTTTACTTGTAAAATAATATCTCTTGCTATTTAGTTGCCACTAGATCCTCCTCCCCCCTCCCCCCCTTTTTCTTTTGCTGGAAAGGTGTGTTTAAAATATGTAATTACTGCTGTAATTGTTCAGCCATACTTTCTTCTTCATTCATGTTTTATTTGCAGAGAAATAAGTTTTGTAAATTTGTTGCACTACAGCTTAAGTACTGGGTAGAAACATGGTCCAGATATGGTTTGTGTTTGGGGATGTGTCCAGCTGCCTAAAAATTTGCTATCAGACTGGCTGCCCATTGTTCTAGTTGGTTAAAATTAGTGTAGAACTGCAATATTCTCTGTGGTGATTAGGATTAATCACCTCAGTGCCATGTCATTCGCTTGTCCCCTGGCGGCTCTGTTCTGAGTGCTGTTTGTACTGTCTTCCCTCCTTTTCTCGCTCCTGCCCTCGATAGTTCATACCCAAAACAGAGCAGCAGGGTTTGCAGCACTGCCAGTTCTAGAGTCAGGCTACAAAATGTGCCACTAGAGGCTGCAGTGCAATATGTGAGTGTATCTTCTCGTTTCTTGCAATTCAGATGGTTGAAATCCTTCTGCATTATGCTGATCGGACTTTGAAGAAATGCCCTGACCAAGGAAAAATCCAGGTTATGGAGCAGCATTTTCAGGTATGATGCTTCAGAGGACTCGGATGTACAGGTCTTCTGAATTGAACGTTTGCCTTGTCGGGCAAGTGACGTGTGTATTTTTGAAAGTACTTCACCATGTGCCTGCTTGCACCTCATGAGCTGTTGTTGCCTTTGTAACTTTTGCTCCTTTACCTTTAGAGCTCTTCAATTCTTAAAGAAGGTCAAAAGCCTTGGAGCAGTGATGTAATATTTTCTTCTCCCTGTTCTAGCTAGACTAATGGGGGATGATGAAGCCAGCGGTGACTTTGCATGTGATTCAGGATGCTTTTGCAGTCTTGGAGATTTGAATTACTATTGGTTAAGCTTTTGGAAGCTTAAATTGTGTGGGAAGTAAATTGGAGTAATCTGCTTTTGTCATTGCACCTAACCTGTTGCTTTAGACATTATGATGCTGAAAAAATGATCTTTTACTAAAACTGAACTTGAAAGCTTCAGTGCCCTCAACAGAGGTAAAGTTTGTTCATGGGGTTGGGTGGGACTAGGTGTACTTTTTCCTCACACACTGTTGCTTTTTCTGGGCTGTTGGATGCTGCAGCAGCTTGAGGGGTGAAAGTTCTCCTAGTGCCTCTGCCGCAGGCCTGGGAGAGTGCTGTTCTGTTAGCTGTAAGTGAAAAATGGGGAGAATCTAAGGAACAAAAAAATGGGGTGCCCTAAAACATTTGCACAGAGCTGGGAGATTTCTCCCCTTACCCGCTTGTGCTGCTGCAGGTGGTGAATGGCAGTAAAGGAGGTAAATGTGGATGAGCTGCTGTTAGCACCTCTTCTGTGTTCTTGCATGCAGGTTCCTGTTGTGGAGGATGACGTGCTATTTGGCAGGACCTTTGCCAGACCCTAATGCTTTTCTTTTTATGTTTTTTTCCTCAGGACATGGTCCCCGTCATAGTTGATTACTGTCTCTTACTCCAGCGCACGTAAGCCTGAGTTTGCAAACTTATGTCCCAAGCAGGCCACTAGTTCTTGTAGTCCTGAGTGCTGGCTCCTTCCCTATCACAAGTGGTTAAGGTAGAGGAAGACTTAAAAAAAACTGTACTGAAATCAGAGTACTTGGTGCTCCAAAGTGTCTCTTAAATTTTTGCTGATGTATTGAGGAATAAAAGTTTATATCAAACGCTTTTCCCCTTGGCATTCCTCTCAAAAAAGATGATGTTTTGGTAGATGTTGTCATCATTTCTTCTCTAACAGCAATTTCTTTTTTGCTACAACAAATCCTCTGAAGTTGCATTTAACCTGCATCAGGACAGGAGCTGAGCAGAGCATTTGGCTACTGAGTTTAGAAAACTAAGTTTGATTTGAACCTCTCAAAAAGCAGATAAGTAAAGAAGATTTCAGTATGAAGATTATTTGATAACCAAACACTGCTTTCCTTCCCAGGGATCTATTGTTTAACCAGATATATGATAAGATGAGTGAGAATTCTGTAGCAAAAGGCATCTTTCTGGAGTGCTTGGAGCCATACATCTTAAGCGATAAGTTGATGGGAATCACAGCTCAAGTGATGAAAGACTTGCTGCTTCACTTCCAAGACAGGAACAGATTAGAAAATATGGAAGCCTGCATTGTGCATATGGATATCACCAGCTTAGACATACAGCAGGTGAGCTGCTCTGCTAAATACTGCGTTGAATTCCTCTGAACAGTGCCAACATCCCCTAGCCATTGATGCCAACCTCTTGTGCTTTTAAGCACAGCATAGCACATTGATTCCTCTCTGGAATCAAATTCCCTGAATACGGGTGTTGTTTCGAGTGGCTGTGTCCAACCTGTTACACACATGCTGCTGTAAACGTTTGCCACTCTGCCAGTTTTGTGTCCCAGAAGTACACTTATACAACAGCTGAATATGCTGGAAAATACCAGCCAGAGTTAGCTTAAAGTATTTCCTGTTTGGTGTACCTTAGCATCAAAAGCTGCAGAGATACAAAAAAATAGAGCTGTTGTTTGCAGTGCAGGACCTGCCTGCTTGCTGTGCCGGTGCTTGCTCTAGCAAGGCAAGAGCCATGGAGCAGGTAGATGTTCCCCCCAGAGAGTCGTGTGTTCCTTGGCCAGCCGTTATCCTGCAGCTTGGCTTTCCACCCCAAGGAGGACACTGCTTGCAAACTTGCCAAAATTGTTCCCTGGCCCGAGTCAAGGGCTTAGAAGCAGCATTATTTTGATTTTGTAACTTTATGCAGGCTATGAAGCTAGAATCCAGACATTTAGATTTCAGGTGTGCTGCGTGAGTAATGAGATAGGTATTCCTTTTAGGAATTTGGGGATTGTGTAAGGATTATAGTTCTGCCAGTGGAAATTTTCAGTTTGCTTTAAATTATCCCGTTGAACGATGCAAGTGCAAGAATAGCGATTGTATTTGAGAGAAGAGGAACAAAGCAGTGGGCAAAGAAGAGCTGTAGATCTACATATTGCTGTATCCCTGTAGGTAGTTCTCCTGTGCTGGGAAAACCATCTCTACGATGCCATGATCTACGTGTACAACAGTGGGATGAACGACTTCATTAGTCCCATGGAGGTAGGAGAGATGCTCATGTTGGGTGCCAAGTCAATTTTAAACCTTTCCTTACCCTAGTAGTTGCCACTCTTTCCATGGAATTTGGAACAGGACAGATGTTATCACTGAATGCCTTGAGATGCTGTTTGTGTGTTCAGCCAACAGCCTTTCTGAGCCTTGATTACATGTTGCCTTTTCATTCACTGTTTAAATGTTTGTCCTTTTGATTCTGAAGAAGAAATCATGTATGATGTGTGAAGTTTATTTGCTTCGATGAAGAAGAGGGCAAAAGTGATCTATAATTGCTATTCTCTTTACAACGTGAACTTCCCTTCAGTCTTAGTACTTGTGCATGTTACATGAACAGTGTGAGTGCAAGGCTGCATGCTGGGTTGTGGCTGGAGGCCCTGTTGTTGCTGCTAAGCCTGAAGATGTGTCTTTTGCACCAAAACCTCTTGAAGCTTAAAACTGTAATGTAAAAATGTTTCTATCTAGAGGAACTGCTTGTGTTTTCGTAGCCGTGCTAAATTGAGAGCTGTATCCTTTAGAAAGTGAATCTTATTATAATCTTATTATTATATGATTATTATAATCCGGTTTGTAGCAGTTATAATCTCAGCTGATCTTAAAAAGACTTCTGGCAAGCTGGTGTGCCACCGCAGAGTTTCTGTGGGGATCCACTCCAGTGGTCTGTGTTTTAAAACCAAGCAGAGTTTTTACAAGTGCACAGCGCTGCCGCCTCTGCACACGGGGCTGAAAGGGGGTCGCAAGCAGAAACGACAACTTCCTTCTCCTTGCTGTTACAGAAACTGTACAAAGTCATTGCTCCTCCACTGAACGCTGGCAAGTCTCTCTCAGGTACGAGTTTCTTTTTAGTTTTGATGTTTCAGACATCGCTGGGCCCTTCCACCAAAGGGAGATGAAAGGGAAATATGTATCCCAGATACATAACGGTCTTGGAGAAAGTGCTTCAGCACTACTTGTGTGTGAACGAGTTGCATGAGATGTTTTGCTAACAACTGTGGAAAAGGATTGTATCCTGTCTGTTGTCTCTTGAAGAAAATGTGATAAAGGGTTTTTGTTTTGTAGATGAGCAGGTGGTCATGGGCAACAAGCTGCTTGTGTATATAAGGTAGGACACTTCAAGTCTGTGTGTGTATTTGTGTGGTTGCCCAGTGGTGGCATCAGATTTTCATATGTAATTGCAAAAGCTTACAGCATATTTTAAGGGATGAGAGAGTATGTAAAATAGCAGTGGCTACTTTGTACTACTGACTGAATGAGGCAGTGGTTTGTTGTTATGCATCGTGTGAGTGAGTAGGCAAAAGAAGCTTAGATGCTTATAGCTGTGGTTGCAGCTGATTTCCCCAGACCATGTTTTTCTCTTTGGAATTTGATTAGTTTGTTCTCTGTCCTAATCTGCAGCATAGAGCTCCTTGGCCAGGGACTTGGTCACATATAAAGCTCTACTTTTTACAATTCTTTTAACTTAAAACCATCCTAGAAACTAGCTAGAGAAACTGTTTGCCTCAATCCGTTTAATGTCAGGCTGTATTAAAAAATGCCTCTCCCTTGGTTTTTTGCAGCTGCTGTTTGGCAGGCCGTGCGTACCCATTGGGTGATATTCCGGAAGATCTGGTACCTTTGGTTAAAAACCAGGTGAGCAAACATTTGGAAGGACACCGTCACATCGGAGACTTTTGCAAGAAAACCCTCTGTGTTTGATTTCATGCATTTCTTGTAGAAGTCTCAACAGTCTCATAGCTATATTCTTGCGATATGAATATCTGTCTCTGCAGATATCTAAGATAAAGATTTTTGAAGTGAAATCAGAAGGTTGTTGCCATCTGTACATTTCAGTTTAATCTTTTCTCTTCACGTGTAAATTGGGGAGTGGGAGCAATTCATAATGGCACAGATTTTGGTTTATTTTCTGTGTTTCTGCAACTTGAACACAAAATTGCTAGGAATGTATTGCTGTCTGCTTTTTCTAAACTTGGTTGCATACAACGCATCAAACGTCCTCATCCCTGCTCATCGACACCTTGTGTTTTCTGATGAGTTTTCCCACCCTGTGGAAGCTCTAAGTATTGAGCAGTATTCAAGAGCATATTTTAATCAACTGCTGTCGCCTGTGTTCTTCTGGTCGACCCCACGGGCCGTCGGCACTTGCTGTGATGTCTGTCCCTCTGACTCGCTGCTCACATAGGCAGCAGGTTGTTTGCCGGAGCTACTGAACAGCTTTATCATGCTGTGGTGCATCTCTCCTTGGGCACGGGTGGAGACCTCCCTTTGAGAGCCTGCAGGAAGGAGGTTCTGGTGGGTCAAAGAGCTAGAAGAATGTTTAAAATTAGATGCATTTTTGGTGCTTGGAAAGGAAGGGGAATGTAGTCAGTTCTGAACTGACTCCTCACCTCTAGCATTTGGTTCTGGGTACTGATGTGATCCTGTCTTTTTTCAGAGACTGAATAGGTCTAGCCTTTGGTTTTCTTTCCTGTTTTCACTAGTGTCTGTGCCTGTATCTAAGGTTTGGAATGGAGATGAATCTGTGGTGAGGTGTGTGGTTCAGGCTGCCTGGCAGCTCATTCTAAGCTTTCTAAGCCCTTTTTCTGCTAATTGTACCACTAAAATAATTTTCCCTTTGACCTCTAGCGTTTCGCTTTTGTTTCAGGTTTTAAGAAGAGACCATGCTTTCCTTCACATGCTTTCTCCCTGCAAAAAGGAGAAAGGAGCAGATGTTTCTTTCAGCAGTCCAAAGCTCATGGCAGTAAATGCACCTGGTAGCTCTGACTTGTTTGAAAGCCTTTCTTTGTAGGACACACAAGCCAGTTTGCTCTTCTGGGCTGGATTAAGCACTGGGCTGTTGCCTTGTCCCACAGTTTGGTTGGATTTGTTTCCTGCATGCTAGAACTGGTGCAAGGTGCAAGACAGGAGGCTGGAGGCTGGAAACCGGCTGTAATGCTGGGCGGGCAGGTGAAGGGGCTAAGGAACTGCTAACTCCTCCTGCCTCCATCGCTGCGGTGGTAACAGGAAAATGAACTCGGAATGGGAGTAAATGAGCGATCGTGGCATTTCCTGAGCATGGGATATTTGGTGTCTCCTGGGAGAGCACCTTGCCTGCTCTTCAGCTCTCCGTGGGAGCCCAGTGTGTGTCCTAGCACCCCACGAGTGCTAGGTGCCACCTTTGCTGCTCCAGGCCGCAAGGTTTCTTCTGGAAGCGGGATCTGTTGCGAACTGTGACAATAGTCCATCTGAGAGCTGGAGCAGTGCCCCTTCTTTGCATGGGGAAGGTCTGGACATGTCAGTGGCTCGGTCAGTGAGGCTGCTTTCATTTTGAAAGACAGGCTCAACTTGAGCAGATTGACTGGCCCCTCCCCAGGGGAAGAGCTGTGTCCTGGATACCCTGGATGACCTGGACTTCATCGCCAAGTCCTCACCATTCCTTGTTCTTTCCACTAGATGTGATGGTGGCTCGTTTTTGATCCTCAGACTCGAGCACCCCACTTGACTGGGGTGACATGGTTTACATGGTCATTTCTTTCCTAGAGATGTCTCTTGTTTCAGTTTGATCAGTTTTTCTATGACTGTATCTTTGGAGTGGGAATAGCCTGGACTATGTTGAGACCTCTCACTGTTGGGATCCTTCCTGCTTTCCGTCAATCTGAGGGCTTTTAAAGCACTTTTGAGGCTAGATTAGCTCTCCTCCCTCCATACAAGAGGGCTCATCAGCCTTCACTGATCATTCATTGGTCTGAAATTCATTGGTGAATTTTAAGGGGAATATTTTTCGGCTACCGGTAAGCATCACTGAAGTTAGAACATTGATAAATTCTGGAGGTGTTTTAAAGCTTAGTACAAAACAGGTCACGATGCTGCTTTTCCCTGTGCTTGTGCTCTTGGTTACCTGAAGTCTCTAGAAAATCTGCAACATTTCTTTGATCGTTCATTGTAGGTCTTCGAATTTCTCATCCGGCTGCATTCAGCTGAGGGATCTGTGGATGAAGAGATCTATCCTTACGTTCGCACCTTGCTGCACTTTGACACTCGGGAATTCCTTAATGTTCTTGCTCTGGTAAGAGGCCATTAAGCTCTTCCAAGAGGAAGATGCAACATCAGTTGCTCCACCAGTACGGTAGGGTTGTACGACCCCCAGGATGCCTTTAAAGGTGTATAAATTGACTTTGTGACTTGATAAGATCGTTGATGTAAATTGATGAATATGTGACGTTTTTCAGTAGAATGTCCTTTTAACAGAGGCTATCTTTAAAAGCACAAGTAAAACAATAGTGAACTCTAAAACCTGCAGCTCTCCCCGGCATTAAGAGTCATTTTCCTTTCTTTCCTTCCAAATTTCTTCAATTTTCTCTATTTGGGACCTGTTACCTTTACCTGGATGTGTAAACTGTTTTGGTAGTTACAAAAGAGCAGACTGTTGTCTTAGATTCTGTTGCTTGGGTAATATTCTCAGAAAGGATTTGATAGGATGTTTGCTTTGTCTCTGGAGCTGGGAGTGATTGGCATTCTTCTCAGAGTGCCCGTGTTTTGCCTCCTGCAGACTTTTGAAGATTTCAAGAACGACAAGCAAGCTGTGGAGTATCAACAGAGAATTGTGGACATACTTCTGAAAGTGAGTGTGCCTCAAAGTTGACCTCTGTGTAGGTGTCTGCCTGTGATTAATGTATGACACTGGGCAGTAAAGCCTGTAACTTAGGTGAGATGTTTCCAGCCCTGCGCTGGATGACATGTCTGAGAAGACATCCTGGAGCTGGGATTCACCTCGGCCCATGTAGATATTTAGAAGTGATGCTTCATGCACAGAGATAGCGAGGTCTCCGTTTCTGTGATTTCACCTGCTTTGTACTTTGATGTCAACCCCCTCCTTTCTGCAGTGTTAAGTCCATTTTTCTTCTGCTCTTCACGCACTCTACTACCTCTATCTCAGCAGAAAGTCATCCTGGGAATCTGGTGCTTGGCACAGTGCCAGAGCTCTTCTGCTGAAACCCTGCTCCCATATCTGTAAATGCTCTGTTTGGGATGTACCATACCCACAATGACAGGGCTATCTTTAGTCGGTGGGAGAGAAGAGGAGTGTCAGAGCTGTCAGCCCGGTGCCCTAGAAATCACTTGTCATGTGCAGACCATGTTCCTGAGCAATGTTCTCATTAAAAGTTCTTGTAACCAAGTGCCATTTGCTTTCCTCCTCAAAGCTGTCAACATTAACGATGAGTAACTCCACTTGGAAGCTGTTTGTATATAAATATATCATAGGCAGTGTTCCCCTGTCACTGTCATCGCAGATAGATGAGAGCAGGGGCACGAGTGAGCAAATTTGGTGACAGAGCCGCTGCGGTGGAGGGCTGAGAAAATGCCACCATGGGGGAACTTCTGCGAGGGTGGCTGAGTCAGACGGTGCTGCAGTGGTGCTGCTTAACCCTGCACTGGGTTCCTGCACCCAAAACTGCAGCTGCTGTTCTGCGGGCTGGACTCCTGGGCCGTGTTGAGCTTGGACATGTTTGCAGAGCTACTTTATGCCTAGCAAGCAAGTTATGTCCACCTGCAACAAGATTTGGAGGGCAAAAAGGATAGTGACGGTGCGAAATGTTGCAGGATTAGAGATATCTGCAGGCAAAAAATCAGTGCTGGGAGAATTTTCACCCCTTGGCCTAGAATCCGCTGCTTTTTGAATAAAAAATAAAAATCTTGTAGCTGTTTAAATAAAAGAAACGATCATCAGCAGGAAAAGTGCTTCAAAAATAGCCATGCACTTCCAGTAGAGTCTGACTGATGTAGACCTTCCGAGGGGATTTCACATTCTCCAAGTGTTTGGGAGTAACTTGTTTATTTTTTATTTTTTTTTTTTTAGAGGCTTAAGACACGGAGTCAGAGCATACCACAGCTCTTCCGGTTTCAGATTTCTTCTGTAGTAACTCTTGGATATTCAGGTTTTCTGTAAATTGAAGTCAAGTCAACACAGCTACAGGTTTCTCAAACTATTCATAGACTTGCAGTTAATTGAATACAAGGGAAAAAAAATGTTTTCCCCAACCCACAGTTACTACTGAGTCATTTGATCAGCGTTTCTTGCACACCACAGTTGAAGTGATGAGTGCCCAGCGCTCGAAGCCAGGGATACTTTTTCCTCCCACAGTTATTCATTTTTTCCTCATGTGATGGATTTTTTCTGCTAAGGAGCCCTGTTGCGTGTCCAGTTGTCAACACAGATTACAAAGATGGAGATAAACAGAGGGTTTTTTCACTGCTGTTTGGACTCTTTTTTTATTCCTCCGCATCAGGCACATGTGAGAACACCTTCATTACAGAGCAGAGAAACCCTTCTCTTCTTTGTCTCTTCTTCCTCTGTGTTGGCCTGAAGAGGCCAAACAGAGATGAATGCCACAGAGAGTGGCTCTTATTTTTGATCTCCAGGATGGGCTTGCAGGAGACTGTGTAGGTGTCTGAGGTGGGAGAAGGCATGATGGCCGTACAGGGGATTTCCTGTTGCAACCTCCTGATTGTCCAAAGGCAACTGCAGAATGATTCACTTCTGCTGTTTTTATTTCTCTCCTCTTTTTCCTAATGCTTCTCAGGTCATGGTAGAGAATTCTGACTTCACCCCATCGCAAGTTGGCTGCCTCTTTACCTTCCTTGCCCGTCAGCTCGCCAAGCCCAACAACACGTTGTTTGTGAACAGGACCCTTTTTGACCAGGCAAGTACTCCTTTTTTAGGAACAGAAAACGATCTAAGAAGTGCCATGCCACAGAATGTGTGACTGGTGCCCTGAAGTGAGGTAATTCTGAAAGAATCATTGTTATAGAACAGGTAGCATCCTGCTAGGTCTGTTAGAACTGCGTGAGAAATGGGGCGAGATCCCAGGGATGGAGACAGCCACAAGTGTCCGTTAAAACACTTCTCCCTGGAAAGCCAGGTTCTCTTAGTCACTCCTGTCACAGGGTTGACCCATGTCCATCCCTTTCCAGAGTCTTTTGGGACGTGTTGTTTATCTCAATATTATTAGGTGTCCTTAGTTACAGGGTTTGATACAGAACACCTTGTTGTTGAATAGTTCATTCAAATTTTGCACTCGTTCTGATTTCCTCTTGTTGTGGTTGGTGCTTGCAACATACTTGCTCCAAACGCCTCTGGGTACTTTTGCACTTCTTGATGATAAAGATGTGGTTTGCATGTCTATTTTCTGTGAGCATACTGAAACTCTTCTGTATCGGATTTTCTAATTATATTACAGCAAAAGGCAGATGAATGTTCATGGGTTTAGAATAATGGCTGTGCTAAGCAGGCCTAACTCATGCTAACTTCTCTATCCTTGTCCAGGTCCTTGAGTTCCTGTGCAGTCCTGATGATGACTCCCGCCATTCCGAGAGGCAACAGGTAATGATCTTGAAGGGAATGTTTCCTTAAGCATTGGGAATGAACAAACTCTAGAGCTGAGTTCAGCCTTGTCAGAGAATGGGTGCTGTCTGAAAGGTTCAGTGAAGACCTGGTGCCAAAGCAGTCACCTGGTATAGGAGTGTTGGTTAGCATGGAAAACTTAGGCCAGCATCCTGCCGACCTTCATAGTGGACAGAGGACTAAGCATAATAGTCCTTCTGTTAATACAGAGTTCTTTGGAGCTGCAGCAACGTGCTCAACAGCAACACTGGGTGCAGTCCAGGTCTCAGTATAGTTAACTGGTTTTCAATATCTGCAGGTCCTTTTAGAATTGCTCCAGGCAGGAGGGATTGTACAGTTTGAAGAAAACCGCCTCATCCAAATGGCAGAGAAGGCTGAATTGTAAGTTTTGTGTGTGCACAGCAAATAAACATTATCTTCAAAAGCTTTTCCAAAGCTTTTCTTCCCCAGAACCTCTGTTTCAATTTTGCAGCTCTGGTTTGCACTTTTTTCCATATGCATTCATATGCTTCTGATTTATCAGTTCACAATTATTGTCTTAGTTCACATTAATCTGTCTCTCCTGTCTCCCTGGGTATTCACACCTCCTCTTACATTAACAATGCTTGTGTAGCGACGTGGAATCCGTTCAGAGCGGATCATGGTGGAACTTGATGAGCTTTGGCACTTCCTATCCTAGAGCCAAGGCTTTGCTCCAAGGTGTAGTTGTATTTTTGAATGCTCTGCCACTGACAGATGGAGAGGACTGGTTGGGGTGAGGCCAACAGGTGGATTTATAAGCATTCTAGGGTCTGGAGCCACCCCTGTGCAACTCATTTTAGAATTAAGTAGGAGAGACAAATGCAGTGTCTGGAAAGGCTGAAAATTTCCACCATCTCCTTTGGCTGCTTTACCTTTCTACAAAGTGTCTGGTGTGCCTGGATTGAGTCAGGATATTTTTATCCAAATCTTGAGTTTGGATGTTGTGTGAATCCAACATATTACCGAGGACCAGAGGGACAGAAGTGAAAAGGGATGTGCCCTGCCTGCTTTCCTGTATCCTCTAGAAGGAATTACTCAGCCAAATTTTTCAGCCCCAATATGACTTAGAAATGCAGCACGAGCACATGAGAAGCAGAGTCGCAAGCGAGCTGATCCCGTGCATATCCATGTGGATTTTTTCTCCTTGCTTGACAGTGTATCATGGGTAGTGCCACCAGTTCAGTCACCCCTGTCAAAGAGAGAAGACCAGTGGGGTGAAGTTTTTAGCACATTTTGGTCTTGTTTTGCTTCAGTTGCACACTGTTTTCATCTGATATCTTCCTGACTCAGAACATTAAATATGTTTATTAAAAATTGAAGCTAACTTACTGTGTCGTAGCACACTACTGAGATGCGTTGGGTGTATTTTTGGAACAAGTACTGTACATTGGCCTACCTCAGAGCAAACTGTATTATGGAAATAAGCACAATGATCTGAACCAGTAGAACTTGATTTCTTTAGCTATTTCTGTCATCTGTCCCTTGCTTCTCACCTTAATAATACCAAAGTCTTCGTTCTGCCTGACGAGTCATCAAAAAGAGGAAGGTCTGTGTGTGGCCTGTGGCTGATACTAACTGGTGTGTGTGATTTGGAACCCTCCAAGATGCTTATGGGAAGAGGGAAACTCCTGTGTTAACCTGTGTAATCTTTACAAAAGTAAAAGCCTTAACATGAGACACTTCTGAATATTTTGGTGAAAAATACTGTATTTTATCTCGAGTGCGATAGCAATTACTGAGTTAAATCTTCTGATCCTTTTTGAAACTAAAGAATGGTGGGGGAAGCATCCTAAAGATGGTGCTTAGGGTTGAGAGAATTAGAAGGTGCCTAGAAGCTGTGAAATTGTTTCTAGAAGGAATAGTCCTTTGGGATTTGTGTACATCTCCTGGGGCATTGCGGGCAGGTATCCTGCTGAACTGTGTGCTTGCGTTCTGCTAAGCTGACTTGCTCAAGTGCGTTTTTCCTCATGTCAAAAGTATCTTTTTCATTTCAGCTATCAGATTTGTGAGTTCATGTATGAGCGAGAGCTTCGCTATGACAAAATCATTGACTGTTACCTGCGTGATCCAATGAGAAAGGTGAGTGCATTTGGGGCTTCTGACTGTCTTCACAGCAGCGAGGCCTGTCCTGCTAGTAACAGTGTGCTAGTAACAGGCACAGCAGCTGTTGTCTTAATTTTCTTTCTGAAAACTGTCTTCCACTTCAGTTGCCCTTTCTTAGCTGTAGTCAAGACTCTGTGAGCGCATGTGAAACAGCATTATAAAATCTAGTGCTGTTAATGGGGGGGTGTAGAACACGTGGTACCATTGATGTTTTCATGCTTTACAGGAAGAAGTTTTCAACTATATCCACAACATCCTCTCTATGCCTGGGTACAGTGCTGAAGAGAAGCAGTCAGTCTGGCAGAAAGCTTTGGACCATATGGAGGTACAGTGTGGAATAACCTCATCACAGGTTGAGCTCCTGTTAACTCTTCCCAGATGTGCCTTGTGCTGCCCTGTAAGCAGCAGTGTCATTGTGTTCAATGGCAACTCTTTGGTAAGCCTTAAGAGGAGGAGATCTTGGTATTGTTACAAAGTTGAAAAGAGCTACCAAACACATCCATGTTTCAGGTACTCCTTCATAGGGGAGCCTAAAAAAACCTTTGCTGAAGGTGATGGTTGTGCTTTGTCCAAATAAATCTAGCTAATTACTGTCTTCAGAGCAACTGTGGTTACATGCTGGCCTTTCCCAGTGGAGCAAATTGTGTTTTCTGCTTTGCTGCTTCCTTGTGTTTCTCTGGTTCTTCTCTCCTACTGAATACATTTGCTCCTGCTTATATTGCAATATGCAGCTCACGTTGATTGGCCTAATGGATGGACAAGTCTCAGTTCGTGTGTCCTTTACCTTGTGTTTTATCAAGTCCCAGGTGTGTCCTTGCTGGGAGTCTTCAGCCTGAGGCTTTTGACAGTTCCTGTCCCGAGCTTTGGTGTCTTGGGACAGCTCAGAACTATCCTGGGTTGCTCTTCCCCATGTCTCTCATCACATTGTACAGGTTTTGATAAGGTTGTCATAGGCTGAGAGTGACAACTTTACATATTGTGTTGACTGTTTCTGTTTCCCTAGGCTGGTGGAGCCACTTCTTGAGTATTGTGCATTGTCACAAGTGCCCAGTGTCCGCCTTCGCAGAGCTATGTATATTTTTGACATTGGCAAGCAATGGAAGAATCTTCCTCTCATGTTGTCCGTGGTTATCCCTAGATATAGGTTCTCTTACACTGTTCCACCATCCCTGCTGACAGGGACCAGCTGCTTTTATCTGTGCTGCTTTTTGCAACTTTTCCTGGAAAACTACTGGGAAGACAACGAGTTCTGCAGCTTGCCTTTCTCAGATGCTGTCACTGAGATGAACTTCCTCTTTCCTTTGGGAATTATCCCTTTTCCTGCATGAATATGTGCAACGTTATGTGGCTTAGCAGCTCCCTGGCTGCCCTGGGCTTTTGCTCTTTTCCAGTATATTAAACCTGCTCTCAAAATTTCATAATATCGTCAAGCTTGTCACAGATCCAGGAGCGTGGCAGTTGCAGAGGGGGTTGACCCATCTCAATCCAACCACTATCCGGATAAATTAAGGATTTTTGGCTAAGCCTTTCAGCTTGGAAAAGAGCAGTAACTTTGTGCCTTGTTACTTCCTGGCATCTCGGTCTGTGCTGGTGTTGGCTGAGCTGGTGGCTGCTGCATCTGCAAATAACTTTTCCAGAGTTGCTTTTTTTTTTTTTGGATGTGTGTTTATGAAGCTTTTCTTTGGGTTTCACCCCTTTGCAAGGCTTTCTTCTTTGTAGGCCTAGCAGGGGGGCTGTGGCCTTTTTTTTTAACCAAAAATCTATTCGAAGCAGTTGCTTCTCAATTGGAAGTCTGAAAGCATTAGGAGGCAAAAAACTCATATTCTCAGTCCTGTGAACTTGTATAATCTTATAAGATCTTTCACACCAAGCTTGGCAGGAGACAAACAGGAGGTATCTTAAAGATTTTTTCTTTTTTTTGTCCTTTTATTACAGTAGAGAAATTATTCCAGGGCTTTTTTCCATTCCGCGCAGATAACAGGGGCATTCACAATTGCAGGAAACTTGCTTCTGAGCCTCTGGTTACAGTCTAGTTCAGGCTAGTGCTATTTAAAAACTGTTTCTGTTTGCCTGAGAAGTGCCCTGTAGAGTCGACTGGTGGCTTTGCTTCCTCTGTAGTGCTGGAACTCTTCCAGCTGGCACTAACTGGGCCTGTCAGCACAGAGTAAAGAAAAGCTCCTGTTGTCAGAAAAGCTCATGAAATCATTTGCTGGCCCAAGAACAGAGCTGCTGCCTGACCGGTGTGAAGTTTTGCATCTTTTCTATTGCAGACTTCAGTCGTTGAGTTTTGAAAGCCTTTTTCTGAATAACTTTCCTTATAATTATTTTCAAACTCCTTTTTGGGTGGTGGAATTCAGTATTTTAAAGCTTTCATCTCGGTGAAGCTGCAGTTACAATGTGAATGGACTCGGTGTTGCTACCTCATTACATTGCCTATAAAATCAAAGGTGATCATTTCTATTGTGATTCCCTCTCCAAAGGAGCTGCTGTTCCTGAACCCCTGTAAAGCAGCCGACTTGGTGGCCATTCACTTCAGCGAGCAGATTGAGCGAATCATTACAAGCCTTCAGGTAAAACGTCAACGGTTTTTGCCAGGGCTTCTTTGCCCTTTGGGACAGTCGTTCTCTTTCTGGATTGCTAGGAATAATTTTTTTTCCCACTCAGTCATAGAATAGCTTTGTAGCTTTTCAACCTCAGGAATTATTGCTTTAAATTACTTGACCTCTTTGCGACTGTCTGGTCATAAAGATTTGCAGGCACTGAAATGCTAATTGCATCACTTGACAGCTCAGTTTTCAGTCTAGTGTGGCTCACACTCAGGTAAACCTGGTGTCAGCAAACATATTCTCAAAGGAAGTGGTGTAGAAGGATTTAGTTAAGGAAAATGCATAAGCCAACCTCTTGAGTTGCCAGCCATGAACTGTGTTTAGTTTGATTGATATAGTTCAGTATAAGTCACTCTGGTTTATAGCACATTGCTTAAAGTAGTAATGCTTCATCTCCTGTTATGTAGGACCAGTTCTTGCTCTTCCAGTTTCTGAGGAGTCTCCTTGACCCAAGGTATGCAAGAAAATTGGACCATTTACAAACTGTTGCTTTAAGACGTAAGTTAAATCTATTTTTCTGAAACAGTGAGTCAGTATGTGCAGTTTCAGGGGCAGGAAAAGGAGCCTTGCCCTTCACCGTGCCCAAGAAAAGGAAAAATACCGTTGTTCTGTGGAGTGTTCTGCAGCAAACCCCACGTCTGGGAACTTCCTAACTGGGAAGCGGAGTGGGTTCCACTAAGTGCAGTGTGACACCTCCCCCGTGCTGGTGGGAGTCTGGGCCCTTTTGGGAAGGCTGGGAAGTGGTTACCCTGCGACTGAACTGCTGTTGCTGTTCTTGGGCGCCCACTGCTTTAATTACTTCAACAAAATGCCCATAATTTAACATAAATAGTAAAGATGCTTTGATCTATTGGCATTTTTCATTTAGATCTAATTTCAGGTTTGTTGCCATATTTCCTTGCAAACTTTATTTTTTTTCCTCCATCTGCTCCTGTTCTTTCAGCTTTTTAGCACTGAGTGTTCTCTTTCTGTTGAATCCATTTCAGATGCTACAAGCTCTTGATTTTACTTATTTACTTTTTAGGACATTTGTATCTGCACAGCTCCAACTGCCTTCTAGCAATTAGTAATGCAGTGCACGTCAACATTTTTGGAAGAGATCTTGTTTTATCAATTAGCTACAAATTAATTATTGTGCTTTGTCAAGAAGAGAACTAAGAAAAGATAATATTATCTAAATTTGAGTGCCAGTGTTTTGGTTCTTACTTGAATGGAATTAAAAAGCATGTTTTGGAAGATAGAACTTGGAAATAATTATTTTTTAACTCTTTTTGATCTTGTTAGGTTATAAATAATAGTAACATATAAAAAAAGACTTGGCTCTTTCAGAAGTTTTAAAATCATGTTACATTTCGAGGTTAGAGGTTAGCTCCCACACCGATCATGTTTCTTATAAGTCAAAATACAAATTCAGAACTTTGACAGGAAAATACCTTCGTTAGGTTTTAAAAGTAGAGATTTAGTTAAGCAGAAATTATATCAAGCTGGAAGTTTAGTACCCTGTTTATGCCATGATATCACTTCATTTACAGCAAGAGGGTTCCAAAGTCCAATAATTCTCCGCACTGCAATAGGATTTTCAGCATCCCAAGCAGGGGAGGTAACTGGCTGGACTGCAGATACTGGACTACTCAGTAAGGAGAAGAAGATAAGTAGGATTTTATGCAGATAAAAATCAACAAAATTAGTACTGAATAGTTTGGATTCACTCGAGCAGGGACTGACCTTAAAGCGAAGTGCCAAGGTCTTTCCTATCAGTATTAAGCAGTTGCTGGGAAGAAATGCTCTGTAGAGGTGCCATGGTGGAATGATTTTTATTTATTTAGTGACATTCAAGATCCTGTGGGCTGTTATCAGTGCAATAAGGGTGTCCCTGTCTAAGCTGCATCAAAATGAGCTGAGCGATGTCCTGAGGGAGGAAGGAGGTAGAAATCTTACTACACAGGACCTAATCTGCAGATGTGCTTGTGCTTTGAAGTGTATTGATACATAAAATGGATGATTTTTTTCTGAAAACATCTGCCTCTTTAATCAATTAAAATGTTTATAGGCTTTTTCTGAGCAAGTTTCCTATTAAAAGGGAGACCCTTGGTATAGCAAATGAGCTTTTAATGTCTCATACAAAGGATTGCTTGGTCATATGACCCTGACTCATCGTGCTCGTGTAACGATGCTGAGTTGGTGGAATGGTATTAGGGATTTATTTGACCTATTTAGTTTAGCTGGAGATTTATTTTAAAGAAGTCGGCAAGAGGTGAAGGCGGAGAGGAGGGAAGGAAGAGAAGGGAATGGGGTTAATAGAAACTGCCTAGGGAAATTACACACCAAATGTTCCTACATTTGTATCTTATGAACAGCCATTGAAAACAGAATGTAGTGCATGCCTAGGCAAGTGTAACGTACTATGTAAATGAATTGAAATTTAGTTATCGTGACTTTTGCTTTCATTTTTTTAACCTCATTCTATTTTTTTTTCCTCTGTAAATAAATGCCTTGAAATATGTATTGTACCCACAATGTTAATGTATGTAATGAGAAGACAGTAGTGAAAAGAGTGGGTGGATGGTGGGCTTGGCTATGTTGAAGAGATCTTGATCCCACTGAACTGAGCAGGACCTCTAAGTCTTCAGGCTGCAAGTTTTTGACATTATCAAAATCTAATTTCTTTAGGCTATTAGGTTCTTTATTTGATGTCAGAATACAGCAGTTTGGTTACCATTTTTTTTCTGTGCAACGGTGTCCATCCTTTGGATGCTGTGATTGGTTCTTGTGAGGCTTTCATTTCCAGGTGAATATCATTTATAAGCAGGCAATTCACACTGTACTCATGATAAGGTGTTTATGGAGTGTGTCAGTGACTTGGTGCTCTGCTGGCCTTTAATGGGTAATAATCCTGCCAGCTTTTGTAGCTCCCAGAAGATGATAGTCAGTTGTATGTTAGACCTCTTCCATCCCAAGGCTGTAGGGTTTGCCCATCAACACATCACCTCCCAATTAGGAATTTCTCTTCAGAAAGGTAACAAAACTTAAATAAACACTTTGATGCTTCCTACAGAAGGTAAAGTTTTGCTTTTCGCTGCACAAGGAGCTTAATCTGAAAGGAGGTTGTAGAGAGTCAGGTGTCAATCTCTTCTCCAGATTAACTACAGGTAGAACAAGAGGAAATGGCCTCAAATTGCACCAGGGGAGGTTCAGGTTAGACATTAGGAAGAATTTCTGCGTGAAAAGAGTAGTGAAGCATTGGAAGAGACTGCCCAGGGAAGTGGTGGAGCCACCGACCCTAGTAGCATTCAAATGTGCAGATGAGGTGCTTAGCGACGTGATTTAGTTTATGGCTGGACTGGATGATCTTGAAGGTTTTTTCCAGCCATTATGATTCTATGATCTGTAGTGGAAAGGAATTGTAATACACCTTTTTAGAAGGACATCTCTAATAAAAATGATAATTATTTGTAGTCTAAAATCAGACGGGAGACCCCAGTCTGGCTTGTGAACAGCTCGTGCCAGGTAATATCCTCCGTGGTCCTGAACGGCAGAGCATCCTACCGTGCCCGCCCGCGGAGGCAACATCGCTGTGTCAGGCTGGAGCAGAGCGAGGAGACAGTGAAGGCTGCAACCGCAGCCGAGGCTGGAGACCTCCCCGTACCTGAATGAGCAGCTGACGTGGTGGGAGAGGAGACAGATGTGCTTAATTCCAGCTGGAAATAGGTGGTTCCCCTGACACAGCGGGTTATGTAGCCTTGGGCTTGGTGCTGAGCCAGCTGCAGCACCTGCCTCAGAGCCTTACAACTGCAGATCTCGTCTTCCAGCCACCATAATGTACCTAGAGTCACAGTCTCTGCAAGAGCCCAATCTAGAGCACCCCAGTTTTGTTCAGTCTGAGGAGGGGAACTAAATAATTTAGTATCTTTCGCGCTCTTTTTTTTTTTCCTCCTCTTTCCCCCTCTCATTAGCCACAGAAGGCAATGCAGAGCTCTGTAAGAAACTCCTCTTTTCAGGCAGCCTTGTGGACTAATGTTTGATATGGTCTCCTGTGCATTTTATATTCCAGAGAAGGCATCAATCAGGACCTGTTACACTTACCACCCTATGTCACTGAGCAGTTCATTGAGCTGCTGTGTCGCTACAGGCCAGAGCAGGTTTTGGAGACACTGAAAGTTCTGGAATACTGCAGACTGGAAGAAGCCATACAGGTAGGGGAGAGGCGGATGAGGACAGAGGCTAGGGAAAACCTTTGCATCACATCCCACCTATTTAAAGTACCATGAAAGTGCTTTAAGCGGGTTAATTCTTAGATACTCTCCAAATCCAATTCTGATACTGCTAGGCCTCTCAAGCTGCAAAACTAAACTCGTGTAGCATTGTGAGCAGTGTTTAAAAGGCAAACCAAAATTTACTCTCTGGACTTAGGAGAAAAGGCCATTAAAGTACTGAATCTGCTGGGTAACTGCACAGTGTGGATTGGCTTCTCACAGATATATTTTGTATGAAAATACTGTAGTGCACAGGAAAATAGTCATCCTTTCCAATTTGATTAGGATACAGGAAGAGTTCTTTATGTTGGCAATGTTGGTTTATATGTTGGAGGCATATGAAATATTGGGAACCATTTCTTTTTTTGTGGAAAGCAATACCAACAAAATTTGACCAGGGCTGAAGGAATGCCTGTCTGCAAAACTTTGCATTAATAGTCTGCCCTGGATCTTGATTTGTATATGTATTTTTAAGATTTTGATTCTGGTAGTAGCAATAGCATGACTTAAGAAACAAGTGCACTATAGCCTGTGTGGGGCAAAGTAGGAATGCTCAGACTGGGCTATGTGCCTGCTGATACATGGAGACCAAATCCTCTCTGACCATCCAGTTATTTTTGTCTTATCAGGAAACCAGGCTGGTTAATTTCTTAAGATGGAAAACCCCTTTTTTATTTTAACTCAGATAACACAGAAGCATCAGCTCCATGAAGCATCCTCGTATTTGCTGGAGAAGAAGGGGGATATCCATGGTGCCTTTCTGGTTATGCTTGAGGTACAGTGCGGAGATCCTGACTAGGGCATTTTTGCTGGGCTCCTCCTCAGCTTGTGTGAAGACTTGATATTGCCCCTGCTGCTCAGTTTGTTGAATCCATGGAAGCATTCACCTTCTGTCAAAGAGCAATGCTTCAACTTGGCTGCAAACTCAGCATTCTCGGTATATTTTTCTGGTGTGTTTTGAGGACTGCCCTCTCGAGCATAACGGATAGATACTGAAACTTAGGATTCTTAAGACAAAATCATTTTTGACCTTTCATTTTCCATATTGGGGAAGGAGTTTGTATTCCTTTGTGAGCATGTCTTTTAACACCACGCCAAAATTCTTCAAGTTTGATTCTCTCTTTTGTTTTAGTGGTTGCAGAGCAAGTTGCTGATGCTTACGCAAGCCGATGAAAGTAAGAGCTATCAATTTAGAACCATTTTTTGTTAAAAAGAGGCAGACAAATATCAGAATGTAAAATGTGTATGTTTGATGCCTGGCATGTTGAGATCCTCTTTCATGTTCAGGTTTCCAGGTATTACAGTGACTTTTTTATATTCACATGACTGTGAATGTAGTTACTGTGATGAGATTTCCCAACTTTGCTACTCAGATCCCTAGCAAGACCTGCAAAACAACTTTTTTAATGGATTTTCTGGGTTTGGTCACTTGCCTTATTAGCTTTTTTGGTTGTGACTGACACTCTTCCTGGTTTACAAGAAATATTTTTCTTGTTAAAAATCCATTCAGACTCATTGTGGAACTGTACTAATCATTATATGTGGACAGTGAAGAGAGGCATCTGAAAGTAGCTTTTCTGAAGCAGATTTCTCAGAAAAATGAGACTTTCACATAGGGAAACGAATGTGTGCATGCCTGCACCATTAGCTAGTCCCAGCATTCACAGGCATTTAATCAAAAGCAGAGCTCATATTTGTTGTTTAGCTATTTCCTGAACCACAGCTGAGATCTTCCTTATTAGATTGTATGCAGTGTTTTACAGGCCCAATTTATTCTGCTGTTCAGGAAAAGTGACAAAAAAACAAGACCTGTCTTTATAGTGTAGTTTCATGTTATTTAGAACAGATGTTAGATGAAAAGCATGAGTTTATTTTGCAGATCATTTGGGAGTAAACATAGCTAACGTATCTAATTATATTTATAATTAGAATGTGGGGTTTTTTCTCAAAAAACTTAGGTTCAGCTGAGCTGCTAGAAAATATTGAAGATACTTTAATGAAAACAATCGCTCTTTGCCAGAGGAATTCACACAATTTAAACCAGCAGCAGCGAGAGGTGAGGACTTAAGCTCATGGATAGAACTGGTGAAGGTCTCTGCATCCCTAGAAATTGCCCTCATGCCCCTTCCTTTCCCTACCTATCAGATCCTGGTGCGTCTCAAGCAGTCTTTGTGTTGCTCTGCCTCCTATCCGTCTTACGTGCTGCTGAAGATGGAATATGGCTGGAAGTCAAAGAAAAACCCTGTGATTTTTTCTGAGTACTGTCCAGTATGCACAAGGTTCCCCTCTGAGGGCTGTGCTACAGGCAGTTGCTGTGTTTTTGAGAGGAGATCAAGCGGTGTGTCAATCTAAAATACGATTGAGTTGGACTGAAGGCACGTCCAGGAGTGCTTTGCTTTGAGACTTTTAACATGCTTCAGAGACTATTTTAACGTGCTTCAGGTGTTTTCTTGTGCAGCCACAACATGAGGAAGCGTAATTCTGTTTTGCAGTGTGTGGAAGTGAGTCTTTGGAAGTTGAATTGTGATATTAGTCACATCTGATTTGTAGTTTTGCTGTTTTCTTACTAGTTTTGCCTTTTTTTCCTGTTACTTTAGGCCCTCTGGTTTCCCTTGCTGGAGGCAATGATGTCTCCACAGAAATTGTCTGGTTCTTCACAGAATCGATACTCCGAGTGTAAGTATTTTGACATTTTGCACCCCTAAATGCTAATAAAAATCTGTGTGGTGTGTCTCCTGCTCTGTGGATCACCTGGACAGAAAGCAGTTTTGTTGCTGAAGCCCTACATTCCCTGCTGTAGCTCTGAGCTGTACTGGCTGCAGGACTGAGAGCTCAAGTTGCTGTCAGCCAGTCCTGCTTTCGATCCTCAGTGGGAGAGGCTGTGCCCCACACTCCTCTGCTCACCCAGTCCCTTTGAGGAGGGGCTTGATTGAAAAGCCAACTTGCCCAGCACATCCAAAAGCTTTCCAGGCTGTAAGTAGGTTAGAGTGTGGACCTTGGAACTTCTGACATAATGTACTCTCCTCCACCTCGCCTCACCTTTCTTACTCCAGTGTCTCCGTCTGTCTGTCATGTATCAGGTTGTTGAAACTTGAATACACTCTGCTCTAGACCTACTCTAGAGTCATCCCGTTGAACCTTTTGTAGGTGTCTGTAGCACATCTGGAATTTTGGAAAACCTTATGTTAGGGAAGACTTGAGAGCAGTTAATGAGAGGCTTACATATTCTGCTCTTGGGTCAGAATAATGTGTCCTGGGACCTTGCAGCCCTGTTTTCCACAGGGTCTTGCATGGTCAAGGACCTCACCATGTTACAAGAGAGCACTATGGTTTGCATCCTGCCTGGCCTTCCTCTGCTTCTGTCCTTCCAATAACTGCTGGCTGGACCTGGACTCATGGAGAGAGCCTTGCAAAGATCAGTAACCCAAAACTAAACACTACCCCTCCTTCTTCAACTGATCTTTTTCTCTAAATCCAAGATGTCCCCTAGATTTTCTGTTCTGATTCCCACAGAAGTTGTTTAAGTGGAACCAGTAGTGATGATATAACAGAGTCCTGCATATCCTTGCATAACCATTTTGATTCCCTTCCCGAGACAGATACTTCCCAAACCACTCTAGCTTGTTTCCCATGTGAAGAAGCTAAATGCTAGGGGCTGCACATAGCTGAAAATAGGCTCTTACTGTTGGGAGTTGGAGGTGGGAGGGGGAAAAAAAAAAATAATGCAAAGGTTAATTCTAGGCATTTTAGTCATGCTTGACATGAACAAGGGTTGCAGATTGGCTTTTAGTAGCAATAAGAGAAGTGAATGAGGATGCTACCAAGAGAGTTGCAAAATGTGGGAAAGTTTAATGCTGGAGGAGAGTGGGAGGAGTGAGGAGAAGCATCCTGATATTGAAGTCTTTTAAATATGCTTCCTGCTACCAAAAAGCTGTATGTACATTCTTGGTGTCAAACATGCATAGAAGAAAAAAAAAGCGAAAATGGTTTGGAGAAAATGGTTTAGAAAACATGAAGTAAAATGAAACAGTTTTAATTTGAAAGATAAGCCGATCTTCACTGAAATCCTAACATGCTGCTGGTGCTTTTTGCACTTGATGTTTCAGCTTTGAAGAGCCTGACAATGCAAGTGCTGAACAACATGGCTGCATTTATAGCCCTTCCTTCAATCCTGCAGAGAATCCTACAGGTGAGTTGCAACAGATAAGGAAAATTACGAACAAGGTGTTACCAAACGACATCTTTGAGCTACTTGGTAGAGCTGACCGCATTCTTGATTTAAAGCCATTTCTGTGTCATTAAAAGTAACTGTCTAGTTGAAGTATTTCAGTGAGCATTGAGTTGTTGAGGTGTAAGTAAAGTTGTTGAAGTTTGGAAAAGCCAGTAGAAAGACCTGGAAGATTCCTCCTTTTGAGGAGACGTGGGTAGCCTTGTGAGTAATTCAAAGTAATTGAGTGAGTACAGTTGTGAGTAAAATAGAGGTAATTTCTGCAAGTCAAATAAAATACTATCTCAAAGGATGCATTTACTTTGAACTGAAGCCAAACTGTTCTGGGGGCTGCTGCAGGGGTAAAACCTTGCCAGACTTCTCACACATATGAACTAAATTTGTTGGAAGCTATGCAGCTACACGTGAACTAAATTACTCCTTAGAGTTTCTGTTCCTGAGAAAAAGAGAGAAGGGCTGTAGATTTCCAGGTGAGCAGACACCTCTAACAGCCTTCTGGTTTGATCTTAATATTTCACATGCTCTTGGATTTTGGAAATATTGAAGATGTTGAAAGGTGTTGTAAATGAGAGAGTAGGAAGTGAGATCAAATAGGCTTTTATCAAAGGTGCAAAGTGTTGAGCCTCTTGAATAACAAAATTGCATTCGGTTTTAACTGTAGTGTTAGATCCAGTAGCCTGTCTAGCTTTGGAGTTTAACCCAGATCAGAAATTCTGCAGATGCTGGGAAGGAGTAGCTGGGGAAGGAAGAAGGGGCTGAGAGAGGGGCTTTCCTGGGTTACTCTGAGAGCTATCAGGATTAGGAGGGAGGCAAACTGGTGACTATGGTGAAGATAACATAGCTGAGAGGTATTACAGTGTGGAGGAAGAAGATCTCATTGTCTCCTGGGAAGACTTAAAAATTCTTGTTTGCAGCCTTCCCCAGATACTTCTTCCCATGTCTGCTATTACAAAGTCACTCTCTTAGCAGTAATACAAAAAACCTTCCCGAGAGGCCGACGTTTGTGTCCTGGAGGCAGCAGAGGAGGGAAACGTTTGTCAGTTGTGCAGTGAACTGATAGGTGTGATGCCACCAAGGCAGGGGAGAATGGATGCCTGAGGTGCACCAGCTGAAGAGCTTTGAATCGTGTCTTGCGTGTGTCCATCCCTAGTAAAAGTGATGTGTGTGGCTCTGGTTACCTGTGCTGGGGAAAGGGAACTGCCCGTTCTTATTCCAATCGTCTGACAAATTTAGTCTGACAAAATAGAGATTAATTAAAGCAAACTTTTTTTTTTTAAACTAGTTTAAAAGATGGGGAGAGAAGATGTCTTCTAAATACATTGGGGAAAGAGGAAATTGAAAGCAAAGAGCATGAATAGCAGAACTTCACAGAATAGAAGTAGCAATTGATACCTTATCATTCAGAAACAGGTATAGAGAAACAAGAGTAATGAAACTTCATGCAAGTTCTTGTGGAAGGGAAAGGTGATATTTATTGACAAAATCTTTTGAGATGATTTTTGCCCCCAACACTTGCTCTCTGCAGATTTTATTCCCTCATTCTCTCACTCGCATATTTGCAAGCACCAAGATAGGGATGAGCAACTGCTCTGCCCAGGATCACTTGTGTGTAGCAGAGGACGAGGGATGTCAACTGTCAACTCCTCGCTGCGTCTCTGGGATTCCTCTGATTCCCAATGGCGGGTTAGTTTTGAACAGATTAGTTGCCTCCTTTAGAAGCTGTTGGCTTCTGAAAGGTGTGTTTTTTGCCTCCAAATCTTGCTTGTTTCAGCTGCCATAAATCACAGGTCTGATTGCTGCCTGTTTTTCATTTTTTTGGAAGGTAGGTTTGAAATGCATGTCTGCAGTCAGTCTTCCTGCTGGGCTAAGAGAGGAAGAAATGGTCTGTGTGGTATGTTGCAGCTTTGCCATTCTCCTCACATTGGGATCCAGGCTCTGCCACTGATAACTTGTCTTTGCTGAGGTCTTACCAGCCTGCAGCTTCTGAGCTTGACATAACACTTTCCTCAGCTTTGCTGCTGGCAACAGTGTCCTTTCTTATCAGTACTAGATATTCTATCAAATCTTTTTCCTGCCATTCCTTAAAAAAATAATTTATGCTCACGCTGCATTTATAGTAATTGTTATGTTGTTGCAAATCTCCAAATGGAGTTGCATGTGACTGAGAGGCAAGGCTGCGTTATTTTGGGGAAGAGACAAGACTGTGGCCTGTGGATGCTCTGCTGACCCGTGAGAGTGAATGGCCCAGCAGCTTCCCGAGATGGAGGTTACATCTCTGCTTTGTTGGCCCTGGGCAGATGTCCCGTCTGCCAAGTTGTGTCCTTGCTTTTTGAAGCCATGGAAAATTGCTGTCTTGGCTCTGAGCAATGCGCAGGGTCAAAATGTTGTTGATATGCCACCCTTATTAGTGTCCACACAGAAATTCTTTAACAAGTGCTTCTGGGCTCCAGGGAACATCCAGCCTTTCCCAAGCCCTCAGGATATTTCTGCAAAACCCCAAACTCCTGGAGGTGCTTGAGAGTTCCTGAAAATGCCCTTAAGACGTCATCCAATGGAGATCAGCTCCGTGTGGTAGAGCAAGGATACCCTGGAGCTGCAGGTCTGGAAAGCAGAACAGCTGCCCAGGAATTAACTGGAGGATTTTTTCTTTTTAAGGTGAATGACATCAATAAATGAGGTAGATTATCTTGCTTTTTCTGAAGAGGGAATTAGAGTATTCCAATTTTAGTGGACTGTTTTTCTTCCTCTGCTGGGCTTAGCTGCTTAGAGATTATACCTTATGCAAATGTTAACTTTGCAGCTGAAATGCTGAGCTAAAGGGCACCTTGCAAAGGGCTGCAACCAGGCTCTGCTGCTTTGCCAGTAGGTAGGTAGGTTCTGAGCATCTCTCATTGCAAAGCGGCTCAACTTTATATAATGAGAATCTTATGACATAATGAGGAATATATTTATGATTTTAGTTGTCCTTTATAATGCTGTAAAATTATTTGTTAAATAGGGACGCGTGAATTAGCTGTGTTGGGAGAAATGCTAGAAGAGCCCCCTGAGTGTAAGGAAAGAGATTGTGCTGTTAAGGATGTGAACACCGTCAGAAGAGACGGAAAGAGAGAGCTTTAATTCGCTTAAAAAGTTAAATTCTTTCGTGAATGTTTTGCAAGCAGGCACAACTTAGTAGCCCATTCAGTGTGGTGTGTTGGGAGCTTGCATAAATCCCAAAGCAAGGCTTGTTTTATAAAGCAGAGTTAATGAAACGTATCCCTCCTTTAAAAACAACTGGTCCCACGAAGCTCTTGTGGCTATAGACTTTTGCAGGGCTTGAAACCAGCAGCCTGCTAGAAAGGATTACAGTTTGCTGGTGCTGCAGCCCTGCAGTTCGTACTCAAGGCAGGTACAGAGCTGCAACTCACGCCCGGGCAGCGCTGTCGACAAGAACTTTGGGTGACCTCCTCCCTTCACTTGACTGAAGCTCTCCTGTCAAAATAAGGCAGGTCTCTTCCTACCTACCTACCACCAGGCTTGAGAAGAACTGTGAGAGCTGAAAGCTGGTCCCTGGGCTCATGTTCCTCTTCTGCAAAGTTTGCAGGTGGCTCTTTCTCCTTTTCTCTTCTTCCTGTCTTCCCTTCCTCCTCTCCCTCTACCAGCAGAAGAAACAAATTGCCTTGAACATCTCTGCCTGCACCTTTGGAAGGCTAACTTGCTCTATATAAATGGTTGTACCCATAGGTTGTGAGTTGGGCTTTGTTTGGCTACCTATGTAAATGCTTCAGAAAAGCGAATAGCTGATGGATACAAAAACGACTTGCTGTGTGTTGTGGTTCATGTTTAAGTCGTGCTGGAAGTCCTGACTTCCCTCTTATTCTCCATAATTCATGTGGTGACTCAGTGTTGTGGGCTTTCCATGCTGTTGCTTTTAAATTATGCTCGCAGAGAGAAAACTCGGTGCATGCTGAGTCTGCCCTGCTCACCTAGCATTGGCAGCATGTTGAGCTCTTCCGTGTCTTCAGACCCACGGCTGCTTGTGACTCAAGTGAGATTACTCAGAGCTGGTTTTATTTAGGCTTGAGTGTTGGTATTTCTGCTGTCACGTTTTGTGGGAAGGTTCACACTGCCCGACCTACTTGGTGTGGCTGCTTTGGGGAGCTCTCCATGTTTGTCACTGTGCAGCTTCTTGGCAACTTCTCTCTTTGCTGACATTTTTTACTGTTGATTCTCTTTTCTTTCCTTCACTCTCCATCCCAGCATTACATCAGCCTTGGTCCTTCTCCTTTTTCATTCGTCTTAGCCTGAATTTGCTTATCTGGTTTCTCCGTTCCGATGTCCATTGAGCGTCCTTCACTCTTCTAGTGTCTAGGCTAGTTTCCTGCTCACATCTTGCCGTGTTTCTTTTTCTATATTTTTTTTTTGTTTTTTTGCCAACCTCATGCCCATGCCCTGGAAGGAGGGTCTTGTCAAAACTCTCCTTTTCTCCAGTCCTTTGTCCCTCTTCTGCTTGAGAGGCTGCACCTGCCGTGGAGAGCAGATCTCTAGATATTCTTCTGTCTTCTATGGTAGGAGTCCCAAAATTCCCGAATAGCAGGGCAGCTGCCCGGCCTGCTGCATCTGCCTGCTTCCAACCTGCAGCAGAGCAGGTGTGGAATGAGTTCGGGAGGAATTTGTGCTTGAGCGGAAACTCAACGTGGAGCTGGAGCCTTGCAGCGTGCTCTGGAGTCCACTGACCAGCAGACACCCTTGGCACTTGGTTTTGGGTGGCGGCATGTCGACGGTCAACATCTCCCCTGGTGCTGCACGTGTTACTTTCACCGTTTTCTTTGATATTCCTCCAATGTGCTCCCTGTTCAGCTCTTGCATCTGCTAGTGAAGTGTATAAGTTCAGAATCTGGAATCATGACTTGGGCTTGTGATGCCAGTCTGAAAATGAAAAAAAAACAGAGGGCTTGTCATGACATACACAAGTCAGCTTCCTTTTTTCACTTCTTTGCACAGGATCCTGTTTATGGAAAAGGGAAACTTGGAGAAATTCAAGGACTTGTCCTGGGCATGCTGGACACCTTTAACTATGAACAAGTAAGTTCTGTGCTGTCCATGACTGCATAGGGAGGTGGTTCTTAGCTGTCTAGATTTCTGCTTTTTCTCATTTGCCTGACAGAGTAACTGGACGTGCAATTGAAGTCTACTTGTGCACTCAGGGAGACATGGGGAATAAGGAGGATGAGTCCGTTTCACTCACAAACAGATTGCAAGTGGGGGGGTGACAGGCACATCATTATGTGGACACTTCTGTAGCTGAGTTTTATGCCAAAATGTACCTGTTTTTCCTCCTGATCATCTTTCAGGTAGGGGTTCACGAGCACAAGAACAATAGAGCTGGTCTTTTTACATGATTTTAATTTTTTTTAAATTAGGATGTTTTTCTGCTTCCCCACAGTAATGCTGTGCTTTACCATCTGATGAGATTTTACCTGTATTTCATTCCTGCCTTTCACTCTCCAGTCTGAAATCCCAAGGAGCCTCCAGACTTCAACTTTTTAATAAAACCCCTCATTCCCAAACCAGAATATATACACTTCCTCCAAACCTTCCGTCAATTCTTCCAACCATATGGCACTAGCATCTTAGCTGCTGTTCAGACCTCAGCATGGCATCATCCAATTTAAAAATAAAATGGGAAATAGCATTGCTGTAGAGGGCTGAGTGTAGAGAGAGCAGTTCTCTCTCCATGGAGCACTTGGGGAAGGTTTGCTCGTAGCCACACGGGCCCTCGGGTCTCCCATGGCCCAGAGGTTGTCTCATACAGGTATGTGTCACATCTGGAGCAGGCTGTGCCGTCCTAAGTAACCCCAGGTGATCTGAAAGCTGCTGTGAGTGGTCATGGACCAGAAGCTTCTTATCCCTGTTGCCGTTGAAGGAAGTGGTAACCTCCAAATATAATGGATATTCCACTTTTGCTTCTTCATAAACAGTAATCTTAGGTGGGGAGGACAAATGAAAGATTCATATTTTTCATATTTTAATTGTGATAGGGCATTTGGGCTCTGATTTTTATCTGTGCATATGTAGTAAAATGAGAGATGTAAGCAGTTTATTGTCAGGGAGAAAGAAAAAGGGGAGCAGAAGTGCAGCAGATCACAGGATGAACCTACCACATTTCTCTCAGTGCTCTTGGACAAAAATCAATAAAGCATTATTTAAGAGTGAAAAGATACTGTCTCCATTAATGTATGATAAAAGGATAAGTATTTAGAGGTAGTGGCTATAATGAGGCATAAAGAGAATCAATTTTGCTTTTAGTAATCTGCTAAGCTCCTTGTTGTGATGAATTGATCAGAATGGCATTTCTGCAGAGATGACAAAATGACCTGGTTATCCTCTATATTGCCTTTCCCACAGACCCTTTTAGAGACAACGACGAATCTTTTAAACTACGATCTCCACTGGTCCCTGTGTAACCTCAGAGCTTCTGTCACTAGAGGGCTTACCCCAAAGCAGGATTACTGCTGCATTTGTCTACAGCAGTACAAGAGAAGGCAAGAAACTGCCGATGAAATCATTGTTTTCAGGTAGAGTCACAGATACTTCTTTGCGTGAAGCCACCTCTGTCTCAGCTGAAAAGTGTTGCAATTTTGTGAGAGCACTTGAGCTAGGCTCTTGGTTTGTCTGTCGTCTGCACCAGCAATGCTTGAGTTAGCAGAAGGTGATTTCCTGATGGAATGGGAGAGCATGGTCCTAACTGATAGCCTCAGCCACTTAGGTGTTCTTACTGAACGATGAAGCAGGTCTGGAGCTGCAGAAGCTCTTTGTGGACATTCATGGAGTTTAAATGGGCTGGCAACTGGATGCAGCAAGTACAACTAGGGACACTCTGTCTTGCTGCTAGCTGGCACATCGCTCACCCTGTCCCCAATACAGGGCTTTGTGAGGTGGAAACGTGGCATACCAGTTAACCATCAAGCCCCCAAGAAACAATTGCAGCAGCCTGGGGGTTTTTTTTTGGCTTTGCTTGTGCCTGCAAGCAGGCAGATGTAAAATCAGAGGGCGAGATTGTTATTACCTTGGCATTATGATCTATAGCTGTATCAGCAGCTGGACATCTGCTGTTATTTTTGGAAGTCTAGAAATTCTGCTGGGGAGTGTGAAGGAATATACATGCTGCTAATCTGTGGTTACAGATAAGCAGCCTGATTTTCCACTAGCCAGAGATTTCCCTTCTGAAGTGTAGTGCTGTTGGCTGCATGACCCTGCCTTCAAGCACCCAGCAGAGCTTTTCTCTTGTCTTAGCAGCTGTGGCCACTTGTACCATTCCCAGTGTCTGCTGAGTAAAGAGTGTGGGTTAGTAACCCCAGGCATGATGAGATGGACCTGCTACAAGTGCAACTCGAGCAACAAGGGAGGAAAACTGAGCGAGAACTTCTCAGAGTTGAAAAAAGGAAGTGGAACATCCTTGGCACAGGTAAGGGTTTATGAGATGGTTTTTCTTCAAGTTAGCTTAGACCAAGAGCTCATGAGTTCCCTCATCTTATTCTCATGTCCTGTTTCGCTTCCAGGTAGGGATGTGATTTGTAGCTCTCACACAGTGTCTGCAGTTAATGGTTAAACTTATGAATATTATTTTGTTTGAGTGTGAGTATAAAGAGTTGTACAAGAAATGGAAATGTTTCCATCCCAAAGGTCTTGGGACTGCTAACCAATGCAAAAGAAAGCTGGATGCCTGTTAGATGCATCTACCACTCTTTCTTGTTCGTGAGAGCCTGGGATGAGCCTTTGGGGCAATTTCTTTTAACTTGTATGTAGCTGTGGTTGTACAAAAATTGTAGTAAAAACAAGTGCATTCCTGTGACTGGATCATAGAGCCTCCATACTGTCCTCCAGATAGATAGCCTGGGTGAAAGGCTGTGGGATAGAAAGCTCTGGGTGAAAGATGTGGAAAGGATCTGTCGTGCTATAAATGCTCATGAAGCGCCTGAAGGCACTTTACATGGAAACAAGGCGACTGCAGCTGGAGCGGGGGGGAAGCACAGATCACTGCTTTGTATTTTATTGGCCTTGGAAGGTGTTTGGCCATTCTTAACTCAAGCACAAGTCCAAATGCAACAGCGTGTTTCTGCCTTGTCCCTGGCGTGGTCCTAGGGATTGCAGGCAAACAAACAGGCATCTTGTTGAGATGTCTGCCAGGAATATTGGAGTCCCAGGGAGCTGAGAGGAGGTTGTCACTGAGGAGGGTCTGTTCCTTGGTACCCCAGGATACTTTGTGCCTTTGTCACCATCCACGTGCATGCATTTCCACGTGAAGTATTTCCACTTGGGAAAGCTGAGTAATTCAATCTTGGAGTATGTTTTTATAGTATTGCCTCAGCGTTCTTCTAGCAAATTATTTCCATTTCTATCAAATCAGTTCTGATGCGGAGATCGCCAACAGAGTCAGCTTCAATCAGCCTCTGCATTAACCAAAAAAGAAGCTTCCTGCTTGAAGGGAGACTTTGCAGCAAAGTAATCTCTTGAGGACTCTCTGGAGCGCAGTGCAGTCCTCGCAGCCGAACTGTGGTTTGGGATGTGTGATGGACAGGAAGCTTCCCCATGGAGGCAGTAGATCAGCGATGGTCCAACCTGCCTGCCTACGGATTTCATGCACCATCCAGTTGCAGTGACATCCTGATGCTGGCTCTAGGATCAGGCACCGCTGACAGCCCGTTGTTTTTAGTCTCTAAACCTGATCTGAAGGAATGTGCTCAGATGAGGGGGCAAGGGTAGGTTTAACTTTAAAAACCACCGGCAAAAGTTGGGACTAAAAGGCTGTTAGTAAAGTGCCTGGTACTTCAGAGCAGCTAGTCAGTTGAAGCATCGCTATTTCTTCTGCTTAACACTGGTTTGGGCATCTGCACTGGCAGAAGGAGGTCCAGACAGGGCTCCAGGCTTCAAGGCAGACGTGTGGAGGAAGTGGGTGGGGAAGGAAAAGGCCCCCCAGAAGACACCCGTAGTGCTGGCGCCAGGTTGGCCGCGCACCGGCCGCTTCCCCTCGCTCGCTCCGGGCGGGAGACCGCACGGTGCTTCCTCCGCTCACCCAGCCCCAGCCCTGCTTGGAGCCCCCCGTGCCTGAGGTCCCTCCTGTTCCTCGTGTTTTATTATAGAGGAGGAGCTGTGCTGCCTTTTGCCTCAGCACGTTGTTCCACTCGTGTCTTGCCAGGGACTGGCTGGAGCCCGGCCGGCCTTGCGCATGTTGGAGAGAGGAGATGAGGCCGAACATGGGGCCGAGAGGAGGGGGAGGCCGGCAGGGACCCCCCTCCATCTGCCCCCATCAGGGACTCTTCTCAGCCCGGCTCCATAGCCCCCAGCCTCGAGACGTTGTCCCGAGGTCTCCTGGCTTTTGACACTGCAGTTCTGCCCCACATGTCCTCCCGGCTCAGCTGGCACCGGTCAGGCCGGGAGCCTCATGCTGGCCAAGCTGTTCTTCCTGCTGTTCCTGCTTCTCTCTGTCTGGCATTGGGGCAGATAACGAACAGGAAACCAAGGAGAAGCTCAGTGATGCAAGTGCCACCTCAGTCCCCGTTCTATACCCTGCAGCGCCAGCTCCTGCTGTGAGGGACATTTTCCATGGATCTGTGGGGAGCTATTCCAGGTACTTTGAAAGACCCCAAATACTTTGGCTCTTGGTACGGTCTGGTGTTTTTTTCCACCCCCAGCCTCCCCGGTGAGATCTTCAGTTTCGATATTTATTTTCTTTGCAAGCGTTGTAAGAAAGGCTGCCTCCTCCTGACAAATGCCACTGAGCATCTGGAGTGCGTTTCGCAGCACCGGTTGTGCCCTGCTGAAACAAAGGCTGTCACTTTGGATTTTGCAACGCTGCCGAGATTTATATGCAGAGCGACAACCCAACCGACAGGGCTTCTTTTTTCTGTTTCTGCTTTGCATGCATGACTCCCATAGCAATCACCTTGAGAGCGGAGGGCGGGCAGCGCAGAGAGGCCCCAAAGCACTGCCAGACCGTTCCCGAGTTGGGGGGCAGCCCTCCCTCAAAGGGCCCGTGTGTGGGGTGTGCTGGCAACTGTCCACCCCAGTGTAACTGCGGCCAGGAGCTCTCATCTCAACTCCCAGCAAGTACCAGAACTCTGCAAAGGTTTTGTGACTTGGAAAATATCCATTGGTGCCTTATAGAGGTGCAGGTCTGTGTATTCTTCTGTGCAGCAATGTTCCCACCTGCAGTATTAATGGGAAAATGCCTTTCCATAGCTTTGGATCAATCACCATATTCCTGTGGTTACCTGCTGAAAACTGTTCCCTTCCAATAGAACCTTCCCTGGCTCGGAGCATCCGTGGAACAGACTTACTGAAGCACAGCATCAGCTGCTGGGCCTGCTGCAACCTGTTGGGGTCTCCCCAGGGTGCTGGGAGCAGCGCGCCTGGCGGGGCCGAGGCCGCAGAGCTGGGGCAGATGCCCGCGGGGAAAGCGGCCTGGAGCGGCACCACGGTGGATGGAGGGGACCGGGGGCTGGCAGCGGCTGTCGGGACTCGCCCCCCGTTTGGGCTCCTCAGCCTGCAGCAGGGCTGGGCGATGCTCCGCTCGCAGAGGGTGCCGGCGGGGCTGGGCGGCCCCGCTGGCCTCCCGGGGGCGCCCGCTTGGGCTCCTCAGCCTGCAGCAGGGCTGGGCGATGCTCCGCTCGCAGAGGGTGCCGGCGGAGCTGGGCGGCCCCGCTGGCCTCGCCGGGGGCGCCCGCGACGGCGGTGACGCAGGGCAGATTTTCCATGTTTGTTCAGGTTTTCCTGGTGCGTGTGAGCTCCGCATCCCTTGGGAATGCTTTGCTAGCTGTCAGCAGCGGGAATGGGACCCTCGTGCCCTTGGCCTTCCTGGTTCAGAGGCTGTGCAGCACATACAGGCATTGGTCCCATGACGGCTGCCTAGCAAAGAGGTTTCATGATGTAAATCATATCTTGAGGGAGGAGAAATAAATGTCAGCACAAACACCTATGGTGAGGGATCTGCACGCTGATCATTCCCCTCCTCTCACACTGCTGGAATGTCTCAATAGAGGTTTTCGTTGCCCTGGGCCAATGCTGTTTCCATCTTTCCTTGGGTAGTGATAGAAAATTGAGCTACAGACCAAGTTGATGAGATCTGTGATAAAAGGTCTCTCTCTGCTGTCTGCATCCTCAGTCCCTCCCTCATCCCTAACTTTGTGGCCTTCCCAGGCTAGGACATGAAGTCAGCAATACTAGTTCTTCTATCTGGACTTGATCCATTGCCAAAGAGAGGCAAGGTAAATTCAAATCCAATAAGCAGCCACTTGTTGTAGGGCTGTAGCGTTGTGGGTTAACAGCCCCTGGGAAATGTGGGGGTTTTTTGAAAAAATATTTAAGAAGGAATATTGAGTGTTCCCATAAAAATAGATCCCCAGAGATGACGGCTGCCAGATTGCGGCTCGTGAGCACGGCTGTTCTCCCTGGCACCTACTGCAGTTCCTTCGCAATGCTTTTGTTGTGGAACATGAGCAGAAATGTTCAAAATAGAAATATTGTGATGTGCTCAAAGGGATCCAGCCTCCCAGAACATGAAACTTCTCCCTCTCTCCCTGGCCTAGTTCAATGATGCCTCTTAAAGCAGTTTGCATCCAACCCTTGTTGTAGTAACACGGGTGTTGCACGGTGCGTTCACCTTGCCGTGCTGCGGAGGGTCTCTGTCGTGCTCTTGCCTTTGCCCCAGGGCTGCTGGCTGGTGCTTCTGCCCTTGTATCCTGCTGCTCTTGCTCCTCAGCCTCATGCCTGCGAGGCTGGCGTTGCTGGGCCAGCCTGGTCTGTTGAGCTCAGTTTCTCATGGGATGCAACTGCTCCCCATGTGTAAATCACCCCTTTCCCCCTCCAACCTTTTCACCCTCATTTCACAGAATCACAGAATCTTTAGGGTTGGAAGCGACCTCTAGAGATCATCTAGTCCCAGCAGGGACACCCAGAGCACATGGCACAGGGTGGCATCCAAGCGGGTTTGGAAGATATCCAGAGAGACTCCACCACCTCTCTGGGCAGCCTGTTCCAGGGCTCTGTCCCCCTCACAGCTATCAGTTTCCTAACTAAATTTCCTAGCTTTTAGTTTATGCTGTGGAGAAAAAAAATAGACCTTGGGAGACAATATTAGCTAATAGTAATTGTGTTTCCCAATAATAGCTGAACCATCTGTGCCTGATCACAGCCTGCTGCTGTGTGTTGTAAGCCAGCAGGGAGATGGAGTGGGGCCTGGGGAAATGATTGAGAAAACCTGGGGGAAAATGGTGGGGGAAGCTGAAGCCCAGGAGAGCAGCTCACCTGGGGAGCCTCGGGGCTTCTCTTCCCAGCTGGTCACAGGGGAGAGTTTTCCCTTCCCTACAGTGTGAGCAGAAGACGGGCTTCAGCCAGAGGAAAGGCTCTTTTTTGTGCTGTCTTACCAGGCTGCACCCTGGCTGCTGCAGGCATGCGGCTGGGAGCAGGGATGAATTTCTAGGTAGATCAACTTGAATCTTGTTTGTTGTTTTTGTAACTTTCTTACTGTTTTATCAGGTGGCTTCCGAGTCTCCGTTGGATCCTCAGCAGATCCAAGCTTTCGACCAACTCTGCCGACTCAACCGAGGAACCTCCAGAGTATGTTCTGCTTCTTCTCCTTCGGGCTTTAAATTGGTAAAGACAGTTTAAGTGGGTGCCATGCATGCGTCGTTTCCTGCCCCTAGCAGATGGGGGTTCTGGTGGCTGTGGGGAGGTGAGCTCCAGGTGAGCTCTCCGGGTCCGTCCACACCTCGCACTGAGTGTTCCCAGGCAGTCTGCTCAGGCTGCGTGTTTTCTCTCTTGCAGTTGGCTCTCCTGACCGAGCTGTCTCGCGGTCACGGTGGGGAGAAGCACGGGCTGCTCAGCGCTTCCCACGGTGACCCCGCTGCCAGCAGCGTCTTCCAGAACGAGACTTTCCAGCTGCACCTGGCTCCCCCTCCGCTCGCCGAAGACTAGCACATCCATCCCCCCGCCAGAGGAACCACGGTTGGTCTGGGGCCTTGGTGCAGGGAAACTGCTCTGCCATGACACTGGACTTGCTCTCTTGCCCAGCACATGGCCCTGGGACCTGCACAAGCCTGGGGGCACATGCTGCATGGGCTTAGGATGCACAACCTGCGTGTGCCCAGCGCCTCCGTGTCTTGAGGGGCTGCGCTGAGCTTGCTCACAGGTGCAGCCTTTGGGTTGGATGTTAATTTTAGTGCTCGTGAAAGCTGTCGTTTCGCCAAGACCTGACCCACTACCTCCCGAAAGAGCCCCCATGGCTTGATGGCACAAGCAGTGGGCCTGGGATGACTGGGGCCTGCCAGGGAACGCTGTGAATGTGAGAAAGCTCACCCGGGCATAGGCTGTTCCTCCGACCTCCCATTAAAAAAAAGCCCTTGGTGGAATTTGGCTGTGAGTTGTGCGCAAGGGGAGCGGTAATGGACTGCTGGCAGCGCCGCTCACTGCTGCTTTCTAGTCCCACTGCCACCGGGTCCCGGCAGGAACGGGCTGTGTCCGCTCCCTGTCCGGCTGTGGGCAGCTTACCCCTACACAGCCAGGTCGGACCCAGGCATCGAGTTTTCCCCCAAGCCCAGTACTCGGGACGTCCATGAGCCCGGATGGGACCTGCTGCGCTCCACCAGGCTCGGCTGCGTTTCTGGCTGTAGCACGGAGCAGATGCCTCCAGGTGCCATCGTGGCACTTATGGTTGAAACCGTAAGTGACTGTTACTTTGCTGGAAACCTCAGAAAGCTTTGCTGCAGTATGCAGAACACACAGTTAATTAGGACAAGTGGAAGAGTTGTTTAGTATTTTATTAAAGAAGTAACGTACACACCTCTCCCAGGCAGAGTGGAGCAGCTAGCTCAGGGCAAGTCTTGTACAGCAGAGCTTTGCCCATGTTTGTGCAAAGAAAATAAATCCCCTTGGCGTGAGGACGATGTTTCTGAGCTAGATGAGTGACGTGAGCTCGGCAAGAAAGGTGCCACAGTGTTGGCGGTGAAAACGCTTCCCAGAACGGGCCCTGTCCCACACCAGGCTGCTCCACTGACGTTCTATGGGTACAACAGAAGGGAGAGGCAGCTTATTGTGCTTAAGACATCTGAACAAATCCTGGTATAGGAGATACTCACAGCTTGTGAATATTGCTAATTACAGTTACGAAAGAAAGTATCTTGACGACAGTGATATAAAGCTGCAAGACCACAAGATCTTAAGGGTAAGTCTCGGGCGAAACTGATTTTTCACTACCCTAAGAGCAGGCCTCCATGTGCTCCTCCTTGCCATGTAGGAGGGTCCTAGTGCCCCTTCCTGTGCCTGACACCCCACACGTGACAATGGATGGCAGGTCCTGCTGCCATTAGTACCTGGGAGGATGCACCCGCCAGGTGCACGCGCGAGGGCTGCAGCTCTCCACTCAGGTTACACGTGAAAGATTACATGTGAGTAAATGCTGTAGGTTTATACATAATGCTTTCTTCTACCTATGAAATGTGTCTGGTCAAAAGACAGCACAACGTTGTTAGAAACCTTGTTTAACCAAGAAAGACAACCCCACTCTTAAAAAATAAATAAATCCTATTTAGTGTTTACTACAGCCTTCATTTAAATGCCCTCAGAACACCAGAATACTTTTTAAGTGCATTGTGAGAATGTATCTGCTCATGCAGTGGCCCAAATTCCTCATTTAACAAGCATTGCACTTTTTATAGACGTCATCAAAACTATAAAACCTAATAATTTTTTTCTGAAAGTGTTAGTCTAAAAAGTACAGGATTACTTTATAACCATTTATGTTAAATTCCTAGCACACGCGCAGGTGCACGCGCACACACGCACTGTTACCTAAACATTTTCTAAAGGTACTGATTACAAAGTGTATAAAATTAGTAGTATGTTGTCAGGATACAGTGAGAGCGATGAGTCATTCTAGAACACAGACTACAATCTAGTATCAGTCACTAAACTGTACACGTTTATACAGCCTCAGATTCACCACTGACTTTTGAAACGTAAACAGTAAATACACAAAGAAATTCAGTAATGCTGTTGAAAACACAGTTATTACTGACTCCAACTGCTTCAAGCTGACTGAAATCTTCTGAGAAGGATGGTGTTGTTTTGCCACGTGTAGCTGAAAGAAAGCTACCAGCAAAACAGCTCTCGTGTTTGCAGCTATTTAAGGAAAAAAATCTCGTTTAGACGCCGCTGTTGAACTGGATGAAAAGGAGAGGAAAGCCAAAGCTGGCTCTCCCAGGTAGCATGACCTTGGGCTGTGTTTCACTGAGCGCCACCGCCACGCTGTGCCGAGCTCTGCCAACACAGCAGTGCGGCTGGGGAGCAACTTTTAAATGGTATTTCTTTCCTTTTAAGGTGCTATCCTTCAGGCAGACGGAGGCCTTGTGGCCGTTTGGTGCTGAGCTCGCGGGCGCTGCTCCTGCGGGCGTTTGCGTTTCTGGAGGTAGTCAGTGCCTTTCCTGCACCTCCATCTGGAACAGTAGTGGCTTTGGCCGTGCTCCTTCCTTGCTCCCTCCTGCTGATCCACAAAAGCCCAACCCCCCTTCCCCAGGATCCATGCGGGGAAGCGACTACCCGGCTGCAGGCACTGACTGACCTCCGGAGGCAGAGCTGCCTTTGTGGGAGATTTCAGGCCTGCCCCAGCTCTGCGGTTGCCTGGTGCATAGCCTGGAGAAACAGGGGAGGCACTTTGGGCATTCTGGAGCCTGCCCTACTGCGCGGGGCCAGCGCTTGAGGGCACCTCCTGCCTCCGCACCCTGCAGAGCCGCCCACGTGGAACAGTAAGGATGAGCTCCCGCGCAGCCCGTGCGCTCCGAAGGACGGCTGCAAGCAGCCGGGCACAGCGAAGCACCCCACGTGGCACGTCTCCGTCTGAGCAGTGGTACACTACGTCAGCCCCACCACAAAAAGGGCCTTGTTCAGCTCTGAAAGTCTTAGGATTTATCACTATCTTACGTGCAGACATGAGAGAGTCAATCGGGCTGAGAACACGTAAAAACTGCTCAGCTCGCTGCTCGCCCACCCATGGGCGAGTCCTGCGACTGCGCTCCCGGGCGGAATCTGAAAAACTGAGTGCACTGGAAAAAAGGGGTTGTCAGAAAAACAGAAAATATAAATACTACAAAAGCAACGTTACTGAGTGGGAAGTGGACTGATCTGCTTCCACCTTGCTGGATCACACGGTGGTCTCTATAGTCTCGATCACTTCCATTTCGCACTGCGAGGGTGAGAGGAGCGGGCACTCGTCGGGCTCCCAGCTGCTGTCGGGGCTGTAGTCTTCTTCTGAACTCAGCTCCGCGCCCCCCTCCGTGTCCTCATCGCACGACTCTACGTAGTGAACCCCCACCGCATTGATGCCGGAGTCCTCGGAGCTGGAGGGGGATGAGCAGTGCTCCGGTTTTGGCGTATTGCTCTCGTGTGTGATTAAGGCATTGCAAACAGGAGCCTCCTCGGGCTTGACCTTGTGCGGCGCCGGCGGGGGCTGCCGCTGCACGTAGCACATCTTCCCGTTGATGCATTTCACCCGGTAGTTGTCGATGAAGAGGTCCGCGATGGTGCAGAACTGCGGGGAATCCGGCGGCAGAGGCGGCTGGAAGACGGGCGCAAACTTCAGGAAGTGTTCGGTGAGGGAGACGGAGATCTGGATCGTGTTGGTGGATTCCCGAGGGCGAACGGGTATCTCGGTGCTGGGAAGCTGCTCTACAGGCGTCATGGGCTGGTACACATATTTGCCTGCGGGGAAAACAGAAGAGCAGTATTAAGAGGCTTATATTGATGGCAAAAAGATACCCCAGTCACATGCTGTTCACCCTGAGTGGTTAATATTGCCTAGTAGGGCCTTCATCTCAGCAGCTGCTTTGTTTGCAGTGGTCTGAAAACACAAAAAAGGTGGTTTTTTTCCCCCCTCTTTCTTCCTGAATGTAGACCAGTTTTACCATTGTTAAGCAGTTCTAGATTGCTAAAATGACTTATTATATGCAGGGATACTTGCTGTAATGCAAAAATGCTTCCATGGCCTTTTTTTCCAGACGCTGAATAGGATTTTGTTCTGGATTATAAACTAGGGGCTTCAGACGTGTTTGCAAGTGGCATTTTAAGGCGAAAAATAAGGGAATTCCCAGGGCATAGAAATGCCTTTGACACTTTGATTATGTGGTTAAGTAATAAAAAAATAGGATTACGCTGGCTATAGAGAGAACACCAAGTGCGAATCAAAGAGCACAACTGCTAGTCTGTCCTAAAAAAGGGAAAGAAAGAGCAGAAAATCAGTACTTTGTTAGGAAAAACCGAGCAACCCGAGGCTATGCCAAAGACTCTAAACTGCTATGTTTTACTTGCACAAAGTCTCTGAAAGATTCACGTCCCCCTAGGGGTTCATAAACTACAAAAGCCCAAATTTCCAGAAGCCTCGCAAGTAGCTGCGATGCAGGAGCTATAAACACTAGCCGCTTCGCAATGAGAAGGCATCAAAGCACCCGGAGGAGCCTTTGGATGCTTGCAGCTCTCCGGGTGAAACCACCCAGCTTTTCGTTGCCTTCGCGACTCCTTAGGGCTCTGCTGCCCTAAGGAGATGCAACTCCCACGTGTCCTTCGGCTCAGAGGTGGGTGAATTACTGACTCCTTCAGGAAACCAGAGCAGCAATCGACTGCTGTAAGTCAGAGCTTCCACTCAGCAAGGGTGGATCAGAGCGGGCCGAGAAGGGTTTTCTTCTCCCTGAGGAAGGTCTTTGACCTGCTTCTCAGTCTCCTTTTGATAGGAAATCCCACCCTTCACCCACGAGCCCTTCCCCAACAGGGCAGACGGCTCTGGGAAGGAGCCACAGCTAAGGCTGGAGAGCAAAGCGTGTCCTTGTCGTTCCCCAGCAGAGACCGGCCACGTGGAGCCAGGCGGGAGCAGCCGAGGCGGCTGCTCTCCTGCCTTCCGGCTGGCGACCGCCAGACACGGCCCCGTCTTGAACAAAACCTCTCCAAGAGGACTGTACTACTATTCACTTAGAATAACTTCACGTGTGCTGGCAGAGGGAGCAGGGGAGGGGAAAGGAGGGGATTTAAGCTGAGGTTGCTTCCAGCACAGGCATTAAAGGGAACGAAAGATTCATCTAATTTGCCTTTTTATGGCAAAGCAGGCAGGGAAGAAAATCGCTAACAAACCTTTAAATGGAGGAAATGGGTGCATTTCAATGGCTTCCTCTCAGCTTCCGAGAGAAACAGAAATCCCCTTTCCCTCACAAACTGGAGATCAGCGAATGCAACAGGTCAAACTTCAAGCTGGTGTCTGCAGACTCTGCCTCGGATTGAGGAACCCCAGCCGCTCGCGGACAGGCAAGGCCTTGCTTCAAGCCTCAGCTCTGCTTGAAGCCCTCTTCCCTCCGCAGCCGCCGAAACGCAACGGCTTAAAATGACTCCCGTGGCGTCCGAGAGCAGAGGCGGGGGAGACGAAGCCCAGCAGATGTGTGAGCTCTGCTCATGCAGCAGTTGTCCCCCTGCGTTTCCAAGCTGGCACAGGGTGGAAGCAAACAGCCACTACTTTGTTAACAGAGGCTTCCAAGCGGCCGACAACGTTCGCTCACATTCCAAGGACAAGCGCGGCCAGCACAAAGCAGAAATTGCCCAGCAGAAAGGCCCCGAATCAAGAGTTCCCTAATGTCGTTTGCAGCTCCTCATTCTGTGTACGGGTGTAAGGGCGTGGGGCACGATGAATTTCACGCGAGAAGTAACTGCAGAAGTTGACCAGCAAAGCTGAGGCCACTGGCAAGTGCCGCAGCCGAGCCCCACTGCGGGATGCTGTGGGGAAGGACCGCGCTCCGCACGGATCCCACTGCTGGACCAGCCTCCGCAGAGCGACCTGTTTCCTGGCGCGCTCGCCACTTCGGCCGAGGTGGAAGGCAGCAACTCGGCAATGGAAAAATACCACAAATGCTGAACGCAGTGGGGTTTGGCCGAAAATCAGACTGTTTGCTGCATTTGCAGACGTTTGGGAAGATCATAAACACGGTAATAGTTGCTATAGAGAAGCTTCACAGTTCCGAGCTTTGCAGTCCTGCCAACGCTGTAAAAGGCTAAGAAGTGGAAGCAAGTTATGGTTTGTCTCCTTGGTGTTTAATGGGAAATGTGTGAAAGGAGTCTCTGCCAAAATTATTTCGTGGTAAGTCTGCACGGCAGCCATATGTTGACAGACTATATGATTAAACGCAAGACAACTGAGAGATATAGCAGCAGGTATGTTGGATACACTCAACCCGAAAGCCTGCACCAGGACCGGCACCGCCTGCTGCTGCACGTGCAAAGCTTTGCTCTCCCACTAGCACAACTGATTTGTGCTCAGCTAAAACCAGAGGTTGTGTTTCCATTTCTTCATTACTCAGTTCACTGTTGTGACAGTCTGAAGAATGAGACCTATAGGGAATTACCCCATGCGAGCCCCTATGTAACTGCAAAGCAGCTGCTCCAAGCATGGGCAAGGAGGCAGGTTGTCAGGCAGTGCTCTTCTCCCTGCCTCTCTCTTCACAGAAATACCCTTTTATTGCCAAAAAAAAAGCCATACACTGTTCACTGAAGCCTTGGCTCTGCTCTACTGGTGCTACCCACACGCAGGCTCATGGATCTCAGAAAATATTTAATCCCCCAAAGTACACACACTCCTATATAGATCAATATATGTGTGCATATATATGGTCTGTTTGAGGCTACGATTACCAGAACTATGTGCTTGATTGTCTGGATGCTGCATGAAAGTGTCTCCTCCAGCACCCAAAAACTACCTAAGTGCAAGCCTTTAGGAGTAAGCCACGAGGTCCCGGCTGCCTGATTTTGTGCTAATTGAGCAGTCTGCATGCATCCTCACCAGAGAGACGCAGCAGCAATTTCCGGAGCTAATACAAAATAACTTAACCATGAAATAAGCAGAGGTGCCGTTTAAACATTTTATTCTCTACTTCCTCTCGTCCCAGCATTCGAGGTTACCTCTGACATTCATTAACGTGCTGAGCATATTAAAATGAAAAGAAATCCATCTTTCAGCTGCGAGGTTTCTCACAACAAGCCCTCAGTTCTCGTCCTCTCCCAACGCTCCTGTGCCAGGACAGAGACTTTCCACAGCTGCACTGGCTGATGTGACCTACAGGTGCCTATAGCTGAAAGCAACTGAGCTTTGTGTCACAAAACACTAAGATAGGGATGTGGATCTGAAATGTTCCTTGGCAGCTTTGTGAAGAGGAAGGCATCACAACGCAGGCCTGCTCTCTGCGGCGCTCAGAAGTTCAGCTAGCCTTTTTTTCCTCAACAGTGTTTGCACTACACGTCACCATGGTGTCACTTGCCAAGTTTCTCAACAGGCAAATAGCAAAAATATGCTCCAAAGCTCAGAGTAAACCCAGCAGCGTACAAAGCAGCAGCTTACATGGGAGGAAAGTCAGTCCCAGTGCAAAGAGCAAGCTGAGCACCTGCATGTGCAGCCCTGCAAAGTCTTAATGAATTTGTCTCACACGTGGTGCCAGCTACAAGGTGGGGCAGGTTGGTGGTGCCTGGATCACCCAGCACTCCCTGGACAACGCGTGAACTGCCAGACGCCACGGTGGTTTCCTGAGATCCTGCGAGGGCACAGCCTAAATGGGGACAATGCCCATTGGCCCCGCAGACTGCAGCAGCAGTGATTGCTTCGCTCCTTCCTCCTTTCTTTCTAGCTTGGAACAACAAAAAAAAGCACTTCAAGTACTGCAGTAGTTCCAAATTACACTTCACTTGGAGCACGGTAACGGCTTTGGCAGAGGGATGAGGACAAACGTTATAAGAAACCAGGAGTATATTTACAGAAGTCACGTGTAAAACAAAACAAAACAAGAAGCCAAATTAACAATCTCCTGCTAACCTTGTTTCCCTTTTTTTGCATCATGTGGAGCAGCGGGGACGTCACATCTAGCAAATCACTACAGGATGTGTAGGGAATGGGAGTCATGGAGCCATCGAGGAAAAACATTTCTGGACCCTCTGAGGTACTGTCAGCTTTGTGGTGCGTAACTAGAAGATGTTTGGCAGATGTGAATGGCAGCAACAGTACCTACTAAAATGCCTGTCAACTTTGAAGAATCCTCGTGTACAGAGATATGGGACACCTTAACCCAAGTGGTATCTTAGCCCTTCGCTTCTTCCAAACGAGAGGCACCCAGAGATTGTTCAGACGCATTTGTAGTGCAGAGAGCACAACCAGAGCTCCCAGGATAGGCCAAACACCACGGGCAAACTGTAGCTCACCACAACAGAAAGCAAAGTCCCACAGGAGCACATAAGTGCACAGAGAATCTTCAGCCGCCTTCAGAGGTAGCTTGTTACAAACAGCAAAATTAATGGCGTGTTTCCACAGAACCACCAAATCACAGCACCAACACAACGGTCCTGCTCGTTCAAGCTCTGGGGAAAACTGCTCTAGCTAAATTTCCACGGTAGCTCCTCCAGCAAATTCACCGGGATTTTGTACCATTGCCAACTCCTTTCCCACATGAAGTAGAGATGTTCCCTGTCACAGCTGTACAGTGACGGAGACAGTTGTGACAGCCTGTGACTTGACAAGCCATGAGCTTCTCACAGGAGACTAAGAAAGATGGGACAAGTAAGAAAGTTTTTCTTCACTGTAATTTGTAGTTTAATGCCCTTCTATCCTGAATTGTTTTAAATACAAAAAGGATCATGCTTTTGCATGCTGTGAGCTGTCTCGCTTCTCAAGGCATTCTGTGCACTTCCACTTACAGAGGCAGCTATTAAATGCAAACAGACCCCAGAGCTTCCCTGTATCAGCCCTGCTCCTTCCTCTTCTTTCTTATACTGATGCACCAGATGGGGGAAAAAAAACCAAAACAAGCACCCCCAGAGGGCCTAGAAATGCTTCAGGCAGCCATGAACTCCCTTCGAGGGACCGTATTTGTTTAGTAACCGCTGAAAGGGAACATAAGATTGACATCCCAAACGGCACCGGCAGCCTCTGTGAGGAGCTCAACAACTGCTCTGTTGACCGTGGGTACTACAGGAACACAAACGTGTGGCCCACAAGTGACGAGCAAAGGAGCCGCTTCCATCCCCATCGTGAGCGCAGGTAACTGCGGGGGGTCATGAACTGTGCCCTGAGCCCAAGGGTGGTCTCCTCTACCCTCCCTCTACCAGCTGCCTTCCAAAGAGGGGAGCTGCTGTTCTCTGCAGGTTCTTCCGAAGGATTTTATCCTCCAGCTTGTGCTGTGCATTTTTAAAAATTATTAAGGAAAATAGCAAAACGTGGCTTCGTGTTCAATATTGATTTGACAAAAACAGCCCCTGCAACCTCTACCCAAGATTCAACATCCCATCATATTCACCCAGAGCAGCAGCGTCCTGACATTGGTACAGTAACAGAGAAGGGTAACCACAGAGCAGCATCAAAAGTCGTGTTCTGGCGTGCAGAAATGACAGGCACTAGACCAGAGGAGTCTCAATCTTCCGGCAGACGCGTTGCCCCCATGAGCTGCTCCGCAGGACACGAGTGTCATCGTGGGACTCGCTATGCGAGGAGAAGGGCTCCTGCGTCCTTGCCAAGGGCTCTGGTGCGAGAGCCACTGCTCTGGTGCGGGTGCGCAGCCGCAGCGGGAGGCCGGACTCCTTCATGCTCCCTGGGCGCACACGCATCCTCGTGGCGGGAGGCCGTTTCCCTGGCGGGCTCCACTGAGGAGTCACGGCCCATGCCCCGTGCTGTAGCGGCCTCCGCGCTGCCGCGTCCTGTGCCACAGCCCGAGCGCAGCGCCATTCCCCAGGCCCGATGCCGACGGCACGGTCGCCACCCACAGCACTGCCAGCGACATCCCTGAGCGTGGACTCAGGGCACCCTTCAGCCCACGTTCTCTTGGTTCTGCAGGGGCTTATCTGCACATATCACCCCTGCTCCTTCGTTCACAGTTCTGTTACAAGCCTCTCCTGCACAAACACGTTTGTGGAGAATTTAAGGCAGAAAGGGCTGCAGGAGGCCCCTCTCTGGGCACAGCAAGGAAAAGGCTTCAGGGCCAGGTGCGAGCACCACCAGAAAGCAGTCGTGCAAACAGGCATATGGGCTCTCGAGCTCCAATGGGAGAGAGAATATAGATGTATGGCCCTTGTTAAAACTGCTTTATAACATCGGTAATATATAAATTCCAACTGTTAAGTTGTCTAAATTAAGGTATGATAAAAAGCAGGCCCAGTTGCCAAGCAATCATATTTTACTTTTCTGGTAGGTTTCTGACTTCCAGCTATATGAATATACTGAACTATTGACAAAAAATATCATTAAATTGCACCAATTGCACTTCCTAAATTCTGTGATCTGTTGCTACATAAAGATTATTCCTTAAGACAAGAACCAAAGTTCACTGCGAAACATATGCAGTGTCTTAGGGAAATAAATTCATGAAGACACTGGGACAAAAGTGACAACACAGAAAAACAGGGTCCCTTTATACATATGCATATCCGTATGGCCACGTACTACCTGGAGCCCAATCTACTCGCAGCAGCTTCTTCCTTTAATCCAAGCTCGTGCTGCCCCTCAGCCAACGCCACGCTGCCGCAGACGCTGCTTGGGAGCATCTCGGGCTGTGCGTTACTGAAGCACTTCAGGTTTTGTTGGTCTCTTACAGAGACACCAAGTCCTGGAGTCCTGGTGCAACCTCACCGAGGCGCAGAGCTCAGGGTGGTAGCGCAGCTGGAAGCGGCTCACGAGGCTCAGCTGCTGCCAGGAAATGTGAGGTCCTGCGCTGGGTACCTGCGAGCCCTCTCGCGGGCTTGCAGCAAATGTGAAGAGACAGTCTGCTCCGCGGACGTGCCCGACGGAGGCCTCAGAGGCGACAAGCTCGTCGCGCCATGTGTCTTGCCAGGTAATGCAGGGATACGACCGGGAGTCCAAGGCCCACAGAACGGCCAGCAGTAACAAGGAGCACGAAGCTGACGTGCCAGGAGGCGGAAGAGTTGTAGGCTTCTGCAGAGAACAGAGACTTGGAGGAGAGGGCAAGCGGCTTTCCTCCTTGCAGAGCCCAGGAAGGAAGCTGCACGCTCGACCCGTGCGCTGCTCCTGCTATACGCATTTCGTGGGAGCCCAAAGTGCCCGGAAAAAGAAGCGTGAAGGATTTTAGCAGGATCAGGAGCTCAGGGCAGGAGCAGAGGTGCAGCCTCCAGCACCCAGCCTCCCGAACGTCCCGAGTTCCAGGGCATGGACGGCCAAGCCGACGGAGGGGAGGGAACATTAAGGAACGTTTCCGTGAATGCAGCTCCTCGGATGGAGGGAGTGCTTACGAAGCACAGCTTCACCGTCACGCACAAAAAGGAACAGGTTTTGGCTGCCAGGAAGCGGTTTGGCATCCGAGGTCCCCTTTCTCAGTGCTTTTGGAGAGAGACGCACAGCAATTCCTCTTCAGACCCATCTGTGAAGATTCAGCCTTACAAGACATGCTCACAAAACTGGAATTCCAAGTGTTTCCTTTGGTGTATGGCTGCTGTGTGGCACTAGGGATTGTACACAGAGCAAGGATTTCCTAATGAACAAGCGCGGGTTCTCACAAAGGCCCCGAGCTTCCCACCGAGTTAGGCGGCATCTGTGTATTCAGGTTCTCTTGCAAGAGGCACAGAATTAAGTCTGTTCCTACTGCAATTTGGAGATTATAGCTAAAACCAGAGCACCACAACCCTGTTCAGGTCTGGAACGGTGTACGTGCAGCAAAACCAGCAGATGACTGTTTGCCCTTAGTGTTACACTTCCCAATACAGTTAGGTGACACTCTTGATTCCCTCGCATTCAACCTAGCGGAATCAAGTGAATGTCAGAAGCCTTCAAAACACGGGCAAAGAGGAGATCCTGTGCAGCCACAGGCAACAAATCCTCATTACGAGCGTTTTCTGTATTACATGCTGGAAAATCTACCTTTCTGCAAGTTTTGCCTGTGCACAAACATTTCTTGCAGACACATTGGCTTAAACTGGATGGACGTCCAAATCCTTTTCAATGCAAGTGCGAAAGAAAAAAAACCATGTTTATCCACACTGGGCTTATTTGGGGCTCCTGTAGACAGTGGCTACAACTCTCTACTCTAACTGTCCCTCTAACGTGGAGAGAACGTCAGAAGCTGCCTCGCATGCACTCCTTGTGGCACAGGAAATGGATGGTTTTGTCGAAAGATGTTATGAAAATGTCGGTGTTTGAAATGGAGAAGAAGCTGCTCGTTACGAGCAGCTCTTTGCTCCGCGCACACTCACCTTTCTCCAGTGAGCTAATTCTTAGGAAGTAAAACCAGAAACCATGCACAACATCCACCTAAGCACGGACCTGTTCTGGCACAAGCAGGGTCCCAGCACGCTACGCGCGTCCTGCTGTCCAAGGGTTCCTCTTGCTCTGAAAGAAGGCGATCTGAGCAAAGTAAAGCCCCCCAAGCTGCATCTAAAGCCCCCCAAGCTGCATCTAAATCTCACCCAGCTGCTGGCAAAAGGGAGCTGCCACCCAGGCAGGAGGAGCAGGGAGATGCTTGAATCCCCCCCACACATTTTGCACTCCTACCCCTGAGGTTCCTCACGCACCGAGCCAGCATGTGCAGAGCACTTGAGGTTCCTGGAGCTGCCTGGATGCCCTAGAAGGTCTCTGCCATCTCGCCTGCCAGCGGTTATTGCCTTTTCACGGACACAAAGCCGGGGGAAGCCGAGCGCGAGCTGCAAGTGCTGCTCACGCCAACAGAGATGGGCACGGGGAATTCACTCTGGCTTCTTCTCAATTATTACTTCTGCATCCAAGCGGCTCCGTGATGCTAAATTACTTGCGTGTAAGTGGAGGTGAGGCTGAATACACGCGAGAAGCCAAGCCCAGGGGTTTGTCCTTCTGCAGGCCTCAGCACGCTTTGGCTGAGCGGACCTTCTCCAGAACCTTGGACAGGGATGGAAAATAATCCTTCAGAGACCCTTCTAACTGCCACCGAGCTGCCCGCATCCCAACACGGCTCTTAGGAGTCACGGAAAAGCCCTTCCAAGGGCGCTCCAAGGATTTCTCCATCAATATTACAGCAATGAGTTTACAAAGGATTACTTCCACTGCTGCTTAATTACAGCTCTGACCCCTATATAATCGTTCCATTATAGGCCTCGCTCTTACCCCTTTTAAGTCCAATTCCATCATTCTGCAAGAGCTGGAGACAGAAAGATTGTGCAGCTCAGAAATGTGCATTAGGCAAAAGTGAGGCAAGAAGAGAGCAGCTCCCGGTGCTTTCGAGAGATTAGACAAGGAATTGAGGCCCGCCGTGGCCTCCTTTCATCTCAATGTATAGTTTCACGAGGCAAATGTGCCTCAAAGCCGGCCTCAGAGGCCTTCGATGAAGGCCATGCCCTGCTTTCCAAAGCAGCCTATTCCCATGCTTCACTTCTCACATTAGTTAAAGTTTTCTAATATCCAGACCTAAAGTTTCCTTGCCAAGTGACACGTGGTCGTTCTCCAAGTCCGTGCAGAGGAGGACCAGACCGCAGCTGTCTCTTCAAGGCCACCTTCACGTACCGCAGCGGTCGCCTCATCTCCCTGCAGCTCCAGCAACCCCTCGGCTTCCCCACCTCCCCGCAGACCCTGTTTGTGAACTTCTGATCCCGCCAAGACCCCATACAGAGCCCCGCTGTTATTTCTCCAAGTGCAATGCTCAGAACTAAACCGCTATTCTGGTTTCCTCATTACCAAGCTGAGCAAACGAATTAAATCGCATGCCTTGCAATGCTCCTCTTACTGCATCCCCAAGCGAAGGCTTGGGCTTTGCTTTTGGATTTGCTACCACCATGGCTTCCTGCCGATGACGCATATTCAGTCCGTGATCCATCTTAATCCCTCGACCCTGTTCCACGATGTGGCCGCTCCATGTGTTCCCGGCTCTGCAACGGACTCCCAGCGCCGTTGCGCGCTCATGGTGGATGCCTCCCATCCCTACGCTGTCCGCCACGGTGCTCGCACACCCGCGGATCTTGAGGCCAGCCACAAATAACTAAGACTAGGGAAACTCTGGAGGCGACGAGTCTCACGGGATGTAACTCGGAGGCCGCTGTGTGACGGGTAGGACGCCCCTAAACGGGGCACCACGGTTCCCTCGAGGCAGGCAGCCCCGGCCGCGGCTCCCGGGAGCCCGGCGTGCCTCCGCATGACGTCTCGGGGCACGGCCGGCACACGCGGCACTCACAACAGCTGCGACCACAGGCTGAATGCGGATGCCCCCCTCATTTGAACGCCCTCCCTGAAACAGCCATGTCACCGAGTCAAAGCTGCTGTCCAGACAAACGTGGCCGTTTCGGGAGGCCCCCGTCCCCGCTCCGCAAAACCTGCGGGACCTGAGGCAGGGCAGAGGGAAACCCACCCGCGAGTTCCGACCGCAGAGGCCACGCGGAGCCCAGGGGCAGCGCGGCGCGGCCGGGGCCCCAGCGGGGCGGCCCGGGCTCGCGGAGGCCGCCTCCCCTTCCCCGCGCTTCCCGAGCGGGGCCGCTCCCCGGGTCCCCGTGCCCCTGCCCAGCGCGGGCGCCTCCCTCCCCTCCCCCTCTCCTCCCCTCCCGCCCCGCGCGACCGTTGGGGCCGTTAGGGCGGCGGCGCCCCCCGCGCGCGCGCGCGCGCACTCACAGTGGCACCAGCCCAGGTGGCAGCACCAGTGCAGGCGGAAGCAGCGGCCGTGGCTGTGCGTGGCGCAGAGCGAGAGCCCGTCGCACGGCTGGAAGTCGGGTCTGCCCGCGCAGCTGCGGGCCAGCGCCTGAGCCTCGTCCAGCTTCTCGCTCTTGGCCGCCGCCCCGCTCATGGCGCCGCCGCTCCGCCCGCAGCGCCCGCTCTG
>PTEX01000212.1:1181981-1207358 GCA_003342815.1 Eudromia elegans
CGAAGCGGCCCCTGCCTGGGGCTGCCCGGGGCGCCCGCCGCTCCTCCGCCGGTCCCGCCCCGCGCACACCCAGCGAGGCCTGGCGGACCCGGCGGGCCCTTGGTCGGGGGGGCGGGCCGGCGCCAGCGAGGAGGGCGCGCGGGCTCCGCCGCTCCCTCGTGGCAGCTCTGCCCCGGCAGCAGCCCCGCGCTGGCCTTGAGCTGCCCTGCAGGGGCGACGCTAATGTCGCTGGGAGCGAGTGCTCTAACTGGCCACGGGGGCTCGCTTGTCCCTGCCCTGCCGAGATCCCACAGATCCAGCAGGGATTCAGGGCCTTGCACGGCTCTTTGCAAGGGCAGAGAGGCGCTGCCGGGGCCAGGCGCTGCTTTGCCGCTGTCCTGCTCCCTCTGGAGCAGCTGAATCGCTGGAGTGCCCCCGGAGCTCCCAGGCCAGTGGCTGGCTTGTGTAGCTGCCCTCGTGCAAGACGCGGGCCCCAAGCGGAGCACTGCTCCCGCCAGTGCTGCTTGGGCTCCTGCTGCACCAGCAGAGCCTGGCTGGGCCGGCTCACAACACAGCCCTCGCTGTCCGTGCGCTCCTGGCCGCTGCGCTGCGGAGCGCCTGTGGCCCAGAGCTAAGGGAAGCATCTGCTGCACTGGCAGAGTTCATCAGCGTAATTAAAGACCTCTAATGAGTGTGCAGCTGCATGCGAGGCACCACCGGCGCTCGCAGGGCCCAAACTCCATCTCTTCCATGCCCCAAGCAAGCGCAAAGAGCAGATCCACAGCCAAGGCTTCACAGTGGGGCACCCAGCGCCTGGAGCATGCCGGCAATGTCACTGCTGGGATGCAAAAGCACCCCCAAAATCAATACCGCGCTGCTTTGCTCGGCACGGACTTACACACGAGACGCTTTTCGTGCGTGCGGCCTCTGCGCTCAGTCACGTCCCTCAGGGCAGAGGGAGAGAGGCCACAGCCAGGGCAGCAGCACAGTGGTGCCGTGGGTGAGAAGGCTGCAGTGCTCGGGATCGTGTCGAGGAAGGACAGGGCATCTCCTTGGGAGCGCTTCCCAAACCTCCGGGAGGGAGGGCAACCGCGGCTGCGTGTGGCAAGAGCAGCGGCGGAGCCCGTGCTCTGTGTAACGTGTCCGCGGCCTGCGCCTCACACTGATGCTGCCCCAGGCCGGGGGCAACCCGCCTTGCCGCACCCAGAACCGTCTGCCCCAGAGAAGCCCTTGCTGGGGCCTGCCCCTTGCGAATGCCTCCTGGCTTCTCCGCAGTGGTCCTCCGCTCCCAGTTCTGTGCTCGCGGCCCCCAAAGGGGACAGAAAAAGGGGCAGATAAAGGGCAAAAGAAGCTACATTTAGAACAACACCAAAGACACAGCCACTTCAAACACAGGCGCCTCCACAAAGAGGGGAATTGTCTCTTGTCAGGCACCGAAGCAATAGAGATATCTCCAAAGGAAGAACAAGCACATTTTCATTTTCCACCATCTCCAATGACACCTCATAACCCGGCATTAGGTAATCAGAGGAGTTTTATTAAAACAAAGAGCCATTACTCATCCAGTGTTTGTCTCTGAGCAGGGAGCTCAGAGCCATCGATCCGCGCACGCGGCCCGCAGGCTACGCGGTGCAGTGGGCAGCAGGCTGCCCCACGTGAGCTGCGCCCACTCCTCCTGCCACGCTGCCTGCCAGCCACGTGCCTGCGCAGCCCTGAGCCACCCTCGCCACTGAGGGCTCTTCTGCCCTTTATCTGCACATCTACTGCAGCGGAGGCAAGGGCCCACAGCAGCCCTGTCCTCAGCAGCCTTCTCTTCACTCAGCTCCCCATGCTTGAAGAGCTGGGGAATCCCTGCTGGAGAGATCTCAAAACACTCACAAAGGGATCCAGGCCAGTCTCCGTTGGATCCAGCCTGCCCAAGGTGAGCAGTGACCACCTGTCTCTCCTGCCTCACATTGTGATTTGCTTTGTGGGTGCTGGGTGCTGCTCCCTTAGCTGGCAGTGGGAGGGCCGGAAGAGACACGCAGCTGTGGAGACCCAAAATCAGAGCAGAAGGAGCTGGGCCCCTCTACAGCAGCGTGCGGAGGAGGTGGGTGACTGCTGGTGGCGAGGAGGAAGCATGGGCGATGGCCATGGTTATTCCAGCAAGGCGGGCGTTGAGAGCAATCACTGAGGATAGTTATTCTTCTCTCCAAAGGCCCAGGGATATTGCTCAGGAGCCTGTAGCCCTTTGGCGTTGATTGGAAAAGACGGTACAATTACAGCACCTGCTTCATGAGATCAGCAGCCATTGAATTTATAGCAGGGGTGTCCACGAAATCACAGCTTGCTGCTCTGCTGGCCTACGTGAGACATCCACTCTTTGAGGGGAGGGCTGCCCAGAGCGGCCAGCTTCCTCAGGAAGGCACTGGGCCGCAGGTTGGGCACATCCGGGTGAGCCTCCGAGTAGTGCTGGAGCTTTTCCAGGAGGCGAGGCAGCCCAACGGTCGAGGCGTAGAACATGGGGCCGCCCACGTGCCTTGGCCACCCGTAGCCATTGACATAGATCACGTCAAGGTGCTCTGGGGCAGAAGCGATTCCCTCAGCCAGGATTTCAAAGCCTTCGTTGATGAGGGGAAACAGGCAACGCTCTAGGATTTCCTGCTGGTCTATGAAGCGGGTCTTGATGTGGTGGGTGTCCCTGTACTCGGCCAGAAGGTTGTGAAGCCACGGGTCAGACTTAGGCGTCCTGCCCCCCGCCTTCTCGTACCGATACCAGCCTTGGCCGGTCTTCTGGCCGAACCTGCCCTTCTCACACAGAATGTCAGGCAGGGGGCTGTAGCGATGGCCGCCCCGCTGGCGGGCAGGCGTTCCTGGAGGCACTGAGGACCCCGTGAGACCCTGGCCCTTACGGGATCTCCAGCCCACGTCCAGCCCTGCAAGGTCAGACATTCGGAAAGGTCCTATCTTAAACCCAAAATCTTCAATAACCTGGTCTATGGCTTCTGGTGTGCTGCCTTCCTCTAAAAGGAACACTGCCTGTTGCACGTAAGGATACATCATTCGATTCCCTACAAACCCTGGGCAGTTCCCTACCACCACTCCAACTTTCTTCAGCGTTTTGGCGAGCTGCATGGCGGTGGCAATGGTGGTAGGGGATGTCTGATGCCCGTAGATGATTTCTAACAGCCTCATCACGTGAGCAGGAGCAAAGAAGTGTGTGCCGATGACCTGCGTGGGGCATCTCGTGGCAGAAGCTATTTCATCAATACTCAGGGCTGAAGTGTTGGTACACAGGAAGGCCCCTGGCTTGCAGATTCCTGATAGCTTGCTGAATATTTCCTTCTTTAAAGCCATGTTCTCAAACACAGCCTCAATAACCAGGTCTACATCCTGCAATGCGTTGAAATCCAGAGTGAACTGGAGACGCGCGGGGTTGTGGAAATCCAGGGTGCGGGTGCCCTGCTTCATTTTCGAAGCCTCGCGTTCCAAAAGGGCCATCACCGCTTTTCTTCCCTTGTTCAGATGCTCCTGATCCTGCTCCAGAGCCACCACAGGAATGTTGGCCCTGACCAGAGAAGTGACGATGCCTTGGCCCATCGTTCCCAGCCCTAGGAGGAAAAGAGAGACAGAATCAGAGGCTGTGGACACAAGTTGTTATCATTAATCACTCAGTAAGAGTACTTCTTACGGCATCTCCAGCACAAAAAGCTCATGTTAATGCAAAATGAGAGATACACAGGGAAAAAAAACCCCAAATCTCTCCTGCCACACTATCCTGCTCACTGAGGCTTTTTGGGCTCAGCAATGACAAACCAGGAAGAGAAAATTAGCCAATTTCAGCACCGATTTAAGAGTGCAGAGCATTCCCAAGAGGCTGATGCTGCATCTGAATGTCAGGATTACAAATATCCCAAATAAGGCAACAGTTAGACAAAGTACAGGTTTGTTATAATTCTATAAAAATTATTCTTTTTTTTTTTTTTTTTTTTTTAATCCCAGGTTTACAGAGGTCAACCAGCTAAATAAATAACCAGAAACAAGGGGATTAAAACATTTGCTGGAAGCAGCTTTATGAAGAAGGGCTGAATTGATATCATCAGTTAAACAAGTTCCAACAGCCAAGGTCAAGCAAGGTGGTACATTTTTCCTGCAAGCAACACACCCTTGCTCCAGTTCCGCCCGGTGCAGCTTGTGTGCACACACTATTCTGAAAGCAAGCCCTGCTTCGCTGCGAGGCCATCGCTCCTGGGGACATCGCCAGCCGGACAGCTGCTCAGAAACAACCATTTCCCTCTCAAGCAAACATTGAAGTTCTTCTCTAGGAAATTAGATCTGATACTTTGTAACCAAATACTACAAACAATTAATTTGAAAATAAGGCTGAAAAAAAGAATCAGTTCTTAGTATTTCATTGGCCTCAATTTGTTGACTATTAAAAAAAAATCCTGCCACAGGCACAAGCAGCTCGTGTCCCTTCGAACACACATGGAGGCTTGGATGGGAGGCTGGTGCCAGGTCTTGTCCCTGGTTTTGCAGAGCTGCAGGGACTGCTCCCGTCTCGTGTGAGGGTAACGCCGCCCCTCACGGATCCCCACCGACCATGGCCCATCTCTGAGGCTCTTTTTAGAGACCACAGTGAGGGATCAGTGCTTCAAAGAGCAGTGGTTTGTGGCACCACATCCCAAGTCTTTGTGGCTCCCTCTTGAATTCTTTCTCCAGCACAGAGACCTGGGGGTTCTCCCCGGAGTCTCCAGGAGCTGCTGCAGAAACAGCTCGTGCACCATGGGCTTTAATAACTCCAGTTCCTCTCAGCTTTGGTCTTGTGAGTGACACCTTTGCAGTTCTCACTGCAAACAAGCTGCTTCCTCCTGCAGCAAAACCCCTTCCATGCGCTGAGACTTGCCAATGTTTCTGTCAGGGAGGAGCTGTGACTTTAGCCAGTCCAGCTATTTGCTTTCCCTGAGGTGTAGGATGAGTGTCCCAGCTGGGTTTTTTGCCACCCCACGGCAGACAGGCTTACATACTTGTAATATTTCATTTTTTAGGCCACAGGAATGGGCTTATAGATAAGATATGAGCTTGCCAAGCTTGCTTTTGACCTAGAAAATCTGTCTCTCAACTTACTACATAACTCTTCAGTGGCCTGTATGGAATGATGTTTAATGAAGCTGGCGGAGAGAGTAATGAAAGCCCCAAGGGCTTTATTGCATTAGAGCTTGCACAGCACAATTTCCCCGGAAATATTTTCTAAAATTGGCCTATAAAAGGCCAGGAGTTCTTTAGCAGGGAAAGAAGCATTTCTGAGGACCTCTCCCTTTGGTTTTACAGAGCTAGTGATCGCGAGGAGGAACGCACTGGAGTAGAAAAAATGGTAGGGAGCCACGGGTCCTCACAAATGCCGACGGCAGGAGGGGAAGGAGATGAGGACTGGCTCAGGCTCAGGCCAGACTAAACCCGGCTAGGAACTATTCCCAGTTACACTGATTTCTACTGTACGCTCAGTTTCCTTCCTCAGTGGCTTCCACTAAGGAATTCATGTCTGTTCTCTCTATTCCCCCAAATCACCACTAAAATAACCCCTCTATGTTCATATGTTCTTTTCTTGCATTCGGGGGCTCTTCTCAGAGCTGCAGTAGCAGCTTTCATGCCCAAGGCACAGCTTTCAACAGAAGATTGAAATCTGCTTCAGCCACAAGAACAGAGCATCTAGCCTGCCTTCCTTCTGGTCCTTTTGTGAAACATAACTTGGCATATAAATAAAATTACTCTTGAACTCAATTAATTTGAGGCCAAACATGCACATGACAGACCCGTTTGCTGGGCCAGCTGAGAGAATAATGATTGTTAATTATTGATCTGTCACATGAAGTATTTAGAATATGAAAAAGCATGCAAAATTAATTTCAGAATTTAAAAATACAAGGTTCAAAATATATATTGAACAGCTCATCTACAGTCATACATACCAAAGAAACACCAGTCTGCAGAAAATATACTGAGCTGTAATGAATAGTTGGACTTTAAAAAGTCAGTAATGGACTTATACCTTATAGCTTGGTAAAGATATGCAAAGACTATTCCAGCTCCCTGTTAAAAATAACAGGGTAGTAGATTGCTGCAAATTGGAGCTGCTGCTTTCTCTGTTTCAGAGGATTAACTTCCCTCAGAAATAATGCGATACTGAAGGCAAGCAGTGCACCATGGAAAGCAGGAGGAGGAGGAGGAGAGAAGAACTCTCTGAGTGACCAGGAAACAGGGAAAGAAAGACAGGAAAAACAAGCAGAAGTGAATGGACTCGGTCACCGTGTGTGGCTGAAGACAACTGCACTGGCATGGATGGATGGCTAGTTTATTGCAATGCTAGAAACAGAAAAGCAATGAGGAGTTGTGAAAGACATCAGGATCCCTGTGCCCTGATAAGCCTTAATGGCCGTAAACAGCCCAGCCTGTGGCCTCTACCCACACCCTGCTCATGGGCCCAAGAGCCCTTCTAAGCTCAGTCTGGATGGGAAGAGGATTGTTCTTCAACTCTGTTCCTGTCTTGCCTATGCCTGGCTGCAGGTGCTGTTTGATCCTAACACATGGAGTAATGTCCCAGCTGGATGTCTATCTGGCTTTCCCACCACAGTACGTTGATATTACCCTTGTGTTCTGGCTTTCTGCCCCTTGGAGAGGAGCTGCCTTTACTGCTCCCTGCTACTGGATAAGTAACAGGGTACAGCAAATGTGGCAGATGTGACCCTTGGATGTTACTGTGAGGATGCTGACCAGGACCAAGAAAGAAACGTCACCTTGGTACTTCTTGGTGTAGCTCCTTCTAGCATATTGCTGCTGTTCCTGGTTTTCAGGCTTTATGAAGTATTGAAAACTTAGTAGAGGTTCACAGAGCGATGAAAAAGATCATTGCTACAGATTCTACTTGACAGTGCATCAAAGCACATAGCTTGTTTATTCTGCAAAAGGCTCTGGATTATTCTGAGCAGAGCTCAGAAAGCTGCCTGACACCCAGCTAGCTCAGCCCAGAAACAAGGCATGAAATAGAGCTCTACTGGAACTCTTCAAGCAGCCTGGCTTTGTCCTTACTACCTACCCTAGTTCAATCACAGCACTAAAATAAGCAAGGCACTTCAGACCAGCTCTTCTAGTTGTTGGTTTGTTTTATGGGGTTACAATTTTACAAGTGTCTTATTCTAGAAGAAATAATCATTAAAGAGCAAAGAATGTCCCTTCTGACCACTGTTTCTTGCCATCCAGTTAGTCCCATAAAATATCAATGCCAGTAAGTCTACTGCGGAGCTGAACTGCATGTGTTTGCATGTGTCCAAAAGCCTGTACTCTGCAAGTCACAGGAGGGGGAAAATAGTAAGAATCCTTGCTTTTTAACACGAATGCTGCTGCATCCACACCCTCTTTACAGGGTTGGTGGACCAATGTTCAAAGAAACATTTTCATTAAAAATATGACATAGTTTAACTTGGTGATGCTAATGATAAGAAGGGCACTTCAGGTGTTTCTGTGGCCTGAAATGAGCCTGTGGGGAAGCTCACACAGCAGAGCACAAGACTGAGACCTGAGAAGTAGCTGGGGAGGAGCAATATCGATCTAGTGAGTTTCCTCTGAAACAGGATGGATGTTTTTTAAGTGCTCCATTACTTGTCTAACCATTTTTGAGTGCTACTATCAACAGGCAGAGCTGAGAGATAGATTCTTTTTTTTTTTTAATCTCAGCAGTGCATCAAAGGATTTTATTTAAATTGCTCTTATAAAAAATTAATGAAGGCATTATCTTGCTGGGCTACAAAATGGCAAGAGTGGATCCCAGCGAGATGAAGTCTTCTTAAAATACAGCTGTCAAAACATTTTCGTATTAATACATCCCTGAGCGATTCTCTGTACAAGTGCTTGCAGTGCAGAGTTAGACCAGGCGGAGGAGAACTCCCTGCAAACCTGCTTATCGTGGCCCACTAAGCCAGAATTCCTGGCAGCCCTATTTAAAATGGATCAGGCACTCTATGGCCCCTGAAGTGAGAGGAAGGTAGGTGGGATCATGATCTAGCAGGATGCAACTTAGCTGGTGTAATCTCTGAGATGACCTATAGGTGATGGCCATTAGTGTTGATGACTTTTTTCTGCATCACTTACATGCCTGGAATGTTTTTGCCTGTGATGGTCATGGTGCCTTTGGCTAGTGACTGCTCGGGCATCTCGTTCCCTTACCTAGCACCGCAGCTCTGTGGATGGGGTGAGGGGAAGCGCTCTTGAAGGAAGCGCCCCTGGCTGTCGTCCACTTGTCCACTGTCCTCTCCGCAAAGAAGGCGTACTGCAGTGCTCGGGCCTGGCCCGATGTCAGCAGGACACTGAACAGCTCCCGCTCCCGGCGGAGCCCCTCTGCAAAGGGCAGCTCTGTGGCGGCTCGGACTGCCTGGATGCAGAGCTCTGGAGCCAGGTACCCGCGGGCCTGCTTCTTCACCCTTGCAAGAGCCTGGTTGAGAATGGTGTCTGCGTTGGGCACACTTGGCATTGGCTTCAAGCTGAGCCGGCGCGGCCCCAGCGGTTGACCTGGGGGAGAGAGAAGAGTTACTGAATGGCCCAACATCCTCTTTTCCTACAAGGAACAGGAATGCTCCTTCTGAAAGCCTCCCTCCTACTTGGTGCCTAATCCCCTTTGCTAGCCAGAAATGCTCCAGCCAAGGTCCCTAGCCAGGTGTTTCTGTGAAAGACTGGGAAATACAGCTTGGCTTGGGTTCTTCCCTGGCAGGCAGAGTCCTCTAGTCTCTCTGGGAGCGTCCAGGAGGACAGCTCGCACAGCATGGGGTAGGGAGCAAGCGAATAACAAGGAAGAGTTCAAGCTTTTGTGTCAGCAAGAGGTAGATGGAGACACCACACAAATACATAAGGCTCATTACAGACCTAGGTTGCTATGGCGATACCTAAAAAGGATTTTAATTGAGAGAAGTTGGTTACATCTCAGACATCCAAATCCTTCCCCGCCCCTTCAGCAGTACAAAGTGCCCCTAGGAGATCTTTGATCTGTCTATACACAGACAGGCTATATGCTCCTAATGGCAGCTTGCTTTGGTAACAGCCACTGAGGAACAAGATGAGGAATTCAAGAGATCTCCTTAAAGATTTTTCAAACAGAACTGTCTGTGGCTGTAGCAACATCCAGAGTGTTAATTAACCATAAGCAGCACCAGAAGCTACTGCAGCAACTCCTCCAGCACAGCCAAGTGGTGCCACAATCCTGCTCCAAGGAGGGGCCTCCTTACCTGCTGCTCCGAGAAGTGCTTTGGAATGTAGCCTCATCAGCCAACCGTTGTTGTCAGCTCTGTCTTATGACCGTACTTTATTCAAAGGTGGCACCTTGCACCTTGTTCTTCCTTCTCTTGTATTACCTGAGCTAGGAAATGGGTGGCATCAGGCGGCAGGAAATCTGGCGCCCTGCTGTGTGTGGAGTGCTGGAGAGCAGGGAAGGGGACAGCTCTCCAATCAAGCTACCCAAAGACCCTGTCCTGACTCCATATCTGCCCCTGGGACAGGGCAAGGTAACACAAATGTGAGGTTTCCAGGTTGAGGAACAGTACAGATTTTCTACAGCAACAAGTCTTCAGAGTTCAAGCTTTTTGCTCAGGCCTCTTGGAGAATGTGGCACACACACATGCAAGAGAAGATAAGTGCTCATTTTGCAGATAACTTTCCTTCTAAACTGAGTATATCATAGTAATAGACTCACATTGATGGTGAACATGGTTTCTAAAGCCACTATAACTATAGGATTTTAGTTGAGATAATGCCCTTTTTTTTTTGAGTCCTTCCTTCCTCTGCCAAATGTATGTTTTCTACCTGAAAATACTCTTTCTCTGCTGTCCTTCATTTTGGCCTTGCATAGTGGGTTTCTTTCCTCACAAAGAGGTTTGTCCTGTAAAGCAGATCTGAAGGCTGTGCTAGACTGTTGGGGCAGATCAAGAGACTTCATGTGACATTTCTAATGATGTGGAAAGGATCTGAAGAGCGGAATGTGATTGGGAGCTTCTAAGCATAGTCTTTAGATAGCAAATAGCACTTACAAGTGCAAATACTTTTATTTATCATTTCAAGGAACTAATTCTCCTCCAAGTCCTACAATGAAACCCTTATTCGGCTGCAAGCCCTCTGGCTTTAAAAGTATTTCAGTAGCACCTTAAATGATGGCTCCTTTGCTGCTGCAACAGCAGTGAGAGCAATAAGGAAAGTATTTACCAGTAGGAGGAAAAATAATCTAAACTTGAACAGATCAGTGCAGGCTACCTACACTTGATCTCTGAAATCAGAGGCAGGCAGATGAGCAGCATCAGCTGCTGGCACTGCAGGGCAAGAGCATCATCCATCCACAGGAGCTAGCAGAGGCATCTGCTTTGTTTTACTTGCGTCTGCTCCTCCAGCATCTTCTACTTAAAGCCAGCCTGTGCTGTTAGCAGCAGTATCTGCTATTCCTGTGGGTTTCCCAAACGGAAGAAGTACATCTTTTCTCCACAGTTACTGCTAGTGAACTACAGTCAGAAGCTCATGAACACCTTTCCATACAGAACTTAACACTTACAGGGTCAAACTAAGCCAGATCAAGCTGGTTGTGCTTGGCTCTTTGGCACAGGCCATGGCTGCTTTCATGCTCTGAGAACAGAAGGATTGTCGAAAATCAATCAACAGGTGTGATCAGAAAAAACGGGAGGGCTCAAAAAGGGGGCGCTGTGTGAGGTCTGCTGCAAGGAGCATCCGCTCCCGTGCCGCTCTCCAGTCTGCCGGGGAGCAATAGCAGAGATCTTTCAATTTAGTGATGCCATCAGATGGACAAATTATGAAATGCAGCTTTGACTTAGTGCAGTGATTATCCATAGCAGTTAATGGAAGAATATCCCACTTGTCTCCACAGACTTAGCTCCTGCCTGTTCCCCCTTCTGAAAAGTGCAGGGGTTTTTTTTGTTTGTTTGATTGATTATTTTTCAGAAGAGGCAAATTTGTCTGAAGAAGATATGCTCACTGGCTAATATGCACCTTATAAATCGTATTTTCACTGGAAAAATACCCTTGGACTCAGTGCTTCTCCCTGGGTACTCAGAGCTGTCAGGGAGGAGGTGTCCTTCATAAGGAATTTGTGTGGATGGAGATGGTTTCCCAACATACCTGCCATGCCAGTAGCTCTGTTAACTGCACATTGACTCAATGAAGGAAGCCTTCTGTAAGGCCAATCATCTGAGATTGAGCTCTTGTCTTAATGCAACTCCAATGCTGAGAAAGCTGTAGAAGATGACTTCTGAATTGATTCTGATCAGCGACTGATCTGCCAGCACAACATTCCATGGCCCAAGATACAAGTTTAATCAGTGGCAAAACTAGTTAGGTAGTCAAACTGATCTGCAAGAAGCCAACGGTTGCAAGTTGCAAGTTTTTGTTTGTAAATGAAATACTGAATGCCTTCCAAGGAGAGTGATGGCAGGTATTTTGATGGCTGTTTTTTGTGGAACTATCTATTTTTAAGATCATCTGAAAAATGTTCACTGAAATCTGAGCTTGCACTAGAACAAAAGAGCAGTTACATGGGTTTGTCACATCTTTTCTGCAGTCCTGCATATTTGTGCTTTAGACAGAGAACTCAAAGTGCTGCATTTATATGGCAGGAGAATTGTATTAACTTTGACTACGTGCTGAAGACAGATGATCCAAGTACTGGGTCATCACCACCCATTTCAACTCGATCAGGTAATCTGCAGCTAAACAGTTCATCAAAATTTTACATGCTCTTAAATGAGGTTTAATGATACATTTTCTAAGAACGAGGGAAATGAGCTTAGCTGACTCTTTTCCAGTGTTTTTGCTGGCAAAGCATGTCAGTGAAGTTCTTTGAAAGAGTCTGGAAGCAGATTTTAAGGTTCTGACCATACCGGTATCTAGTGTGATATGAAACACCCTCAATCACACTGGAATTTATCACTACAATAGCTTAAAACAGCAATAAACTGATAGAAAGGCTACAATAAATAATGAGCAAGTCTGGAAGAGACAAGCAAACAAGTATCTTGGCTGGATGTCCAGCAGGCTGACAGTTCTTGAGAGAACTGGTTTTGGTTTTTTTTCTCCTGCTCATGACAATTTTCAGTCAGGATGAAGCTAAAGAACAGGAATATGGCAGTGGAAAGGTAGATTAAGAGGTGCTACACCAAAGAATAGTGTCCTTGTTCCCTCCTGAGCTTCTCCTTGAAGGTCAAACTGGTTTTCACAGCTTTCAACTGTCACACAACACCTGTCGCAGAAGAAGTAAGGCCACAAATGTCTATAAATTCTGCTTAGTGTCACCCCAGCATTTGCTGGAAGCCCCAGTGCTTCCCATTTCTAGCAATGCATCTGATAATCACTTTATGATGCGCTGTTTCTGCCATCAATATTGGTATATTACAACAGGCCTCATTCAGGAGTCCAGAGGGTGTATCAAAGGGGACATCTTTGTTGGGACAATTTCCGTAGAGAGACAAGGGAGCATATGGAATAGAACAAACTAGTGGGCTTTGTTCTGACTCTGCTTATGTCCTGAAACCTCCCATTTGGCTTTTCACATTGCTACAATTCATTCCTCACCGATCACTTTGTTTGCCAAGCGAATTGCTGCCTCAACTGTGTTTCCTTCTACAACTTCATCAACCAGGCCAAGCTTCAGTGCCTCTGCTGCTGGAATGTGTCTTCCTGTGACAAAAAGAAATAAAGTGACTTACTTTGGAGGGGCGTGACAGGTGACTCTTTTTCATTTGATCAAATGTCTGTGTAATTGCCTTCAAAGGTGTGCGATGCTCATGACACGCACAGGAATGCATCACTAACTCTACGCTTCAGAAGTACATGAGCATGCCCCTTTCCAAGCCCATTAGGACAGAAGACAAGCTGAAATTCAACTTGAGCAGCTTCACATGCATTTTTTCTTCTTTTTTTTAATTTTTAAATCTTTTTAAATCTTAAAAAAAGTCTTGTTTCATTAGACCAAGCTTGTGGAAGGGCTCAGTGCCAGATCCTTATATTCAGAGGCAGGCTAAGACGCAGTTCTTTACCTGTTATAATTATATCCAGAGCTGCTGGTAACCCAATCAGTCGGGGTAGACGCTGAGTGCCTTGAGCACCTGGAAGGAGCCCCAGGGTAACCTCTGGTAAACCCATCCGTGCCTAAAGTGAAGTCAAATTCAGCAATAGATCTGATTAGCAAGAAGGATAATTATGAACTGACCAGAGAAGAGGAAAGAGAAGCCAGCCTCATTCACATGCTGCTTCTCTAGGAAGCCTCCAAAGCACTGCTCTATGTAGATACCATATCCTTGCTTTCCGTAACACATCCAAAAGGCCACCCAACCTTCCCAGGAGCTTGTCTACAATGGCCCAAGAGGCAACGTCGCTGCTGCTTGCTCTGTGCTGGAGGGGCTCTGGGGCCCACGCCCCCTCCGGGCAATGACACCCGTGTGGGAGTTCACGCTTCCAGATGTGCAGCTTGACAAGCCAGGCAGTATTTATCCGTTGCTCTAGGGTACCATGTGATCTACCTGTCGTCTCCCCACCCTAGTTCTTGGAAATTTAGTGAAGGGAAGACTGGTACCACTTTCCTACTGAGCTTTTCGCTAGCTTTCCTTTAAAAGCACTTAAATACCTCTTGGTACTCTTGACCTTTGATAGGGGTTGATGGTATAGAAGCCAGTGCAGCAGGAAAGGGACAAAGATGTATCTTGAAATCTCTTAAAAATCTAGTTGTTGTTGCTGCTTTAAAAATACATTTTGCACATTTTCTGTTGAGTTCTTAAGAGATCTGGAGTCATTTTAAGACTCTCATGTCAAGCATCCACCTGAGGAAGCACAGAGGGTGACGTATGCTACCTCATTGAAGTGTTCTGGCAACCACATGGGCCTGGAGAAAAAGGCAGCAAAGCCAAGGGGACGCCCTTGTCCGCGATGAGTCTCAATAAGGAGACGAAGTACCACTGAAAGGCAGTTCATCATTCCTGAATCCCAAGGGACGGGGCTCAAGAAATATTGGATCATCCTTTTGAAGACTTCTTTAAAAGCTGCCTGTTGGTCAGAGTGCTTCCTGAGTGCCCTGAGCCCAAGAGCAATCAAAAAGTAAATGGTCCACGTTAGCTGAGCTTCAACCACCTGCTGAAAATAGGCCACTAGCTGAAAGGAACGCAAAATTCCCAAGGCTGGGAAGGAAAAGGAGCAAAAGCGGGGCAGGCTGCATAAGCCAGTAAGATGGACACAGCTCTGGATACTGTCATCTATCTTGAAATGGAAATATTGGCTAGTTTACTGTGAACTAAGGCAAATTAATACTTAGACTGGCTTACCGAATTGCCATCAACCATTTTACTCTACTTGTTACAAATCATTTCATTTTTAGAAAGGAACTGCAACTAGCTATGTAAGAAAACTAATGCCCTTGTGCTGAAGTCCCCACCACACTCCCTGCCCCACGGTTCTCCAGGAGCAGCCTCCCCTGTCCAGAGCCTCCCCATGCCTTGGCCAACCTCCCTGGCTCCCTGTATGCGTTACCTGCACATGCGCAACGCGGTAGTGACAGCCAAGTGCCACTTCCAGGCCTCCACCCAAGGCAATGCCTTCAATGGCGGCCACCACGGGCTTCTTGCTGCTTTCTATGAGGGAGACCAGCACGGACAGGCCTGCACTCTGCGACCGCCCGGGAGAGGAAAATGAATGAATGTCAGCTCCTGGGGAAGCACAAAGAAACATGGAGATGAGGAAGGGCAGGAGAGGGTGGCGATCAGAAGGATCCCTTGCTCTCTGCTGTTGGTGCTCACAGGCAGGGGAGTCCCTGAAGAGAGGGGTTAACAGGAATCTTTCTTGAGACCTGCTGCAGGAAACTCTGGCTCCTTGAGCCTTTTCAGAGAGTCCAGGGAAGAAGCACAAAAACGTTACACCTCTAAAGATCATGTGATTCCTGCAGCAGTTCTCAAGTGGAAGCTTGCTAAAATAAGCAAAACAAACAAATGAAAAATCCAACAACATTGAGTCTGGAAGAACTAAGCTCAAGTTATGAGGAGCAAGCAATGATCAGCTCTACAGCAGCCCATCACAGGTATCAAAAAGCAGAGAAGCTCTGTGTTTGAAGAAAGATTTCTTACCTGCACTGAATTTCCCATTTTCGCCACAGATCATAATAGCCTTGACTGAAGGATCTGCAGCTGCTTTCTTAAGTCCATCCTCCAATGCCTGGATAACTGTGAAACTGAAATAAAGTCAAGATTGAGCAACTAAGGATCAAGCGTGTTGGCCTCCCAAGAGGCCTGTGCTGCAAACACCAACCCCAGAAGGGCCCAGGGAAGATAATGGTAATGCCGAGCGCGTCTCTTTGAGCCCATCTTCCCCCACAGCCTGGCCAGGGGGATCTCTGCTCATCACGCTCCCACTTGCTTCAGTGGGAAGTGCCCAAACCCACCGAGCTCATGGTGGTTGTTCTGTCATTTAGCTGCAGGCGTGTTTTCTTGCGGCTCTGGCCCTGATGTCTCCAGAGCAAACAGTGCAGGGCAATGATCCTTGAAAACGTCTCTATGAATTAAACATCCACATTTAAAGGAAAATCTGACCTAACTCTAGGCCCATCTCCTCTGCCTTTCCTGCAATAGCAGCAGGACAGCTCAAGAAAATATCACAGTTTGTATTTTCACCACAAAAATTCAGAGGGAGGAAAAAAAGTTAAATTTCAGTTATCGGTAGCAAACATCCGGTCAGGATGACACACAAGACCCAGAGAAGTGAGGGATAGGAAGCAGCTAATAAAAATGAGAGAAAGGTCTTTGAAAATAGGAAGCGAGCATAGAAAAGGGAATCAGATTAGGCAGCTTTATCACAGTTATAAAATAAATCCTATTTAATCATCTAAGGCTGGAGTTGATAAAAGAGGAACAAATAAACACAGCTTCTGCTGCTGTGTAGCTCAGCAGTATTTCTGGAGCAAAGGAGCTATGAATCAAATCCAGGGTCTGCCTTAGCCCAGATTCCTGTCCAGAGGGAGGTGACAAAGCAGAACCCAACATATGTTCACACATGCATATAGTATATATGTGTGTATATATGTATGTACAATCTGCACTGGGTGCTCCCTGCTCCTTGATGCCTGTTTTCTTCACGGCTGGAGGAGCGCCAGGCCGCAGAAACACCAGATTCACCTGCCACAGGGAGATTAAGGGGAAAAACCACTATGAAATGTCACTACGCTTAACAAATCATGGCGCAAAGAGGGCAGAAAAGTGCATATGGGTATCCCCCCCAAAGGTTAAATTGTTGATCTGAAAATACTGCATTGGGCACACACAGCCCTGAGGAGAAAATGAGAGGCCACCAAACATTTCTGTGTCTGCAGCGGATGCATGATGAGCAGGTGCGAAATTCCCAAGGAAAAGATTTGTCTGCAGCAGAGGGAAAGGTTCAGAATCTCGTGTAGGAAATTATTTAGCAGCCCATAGAGTGGACATCAATATATTTCTTCTGCCAGAAGACAGTCATTCAGTCATTTTTTTTGTGGGACAGAATCATAGAATCATAGAATACTCAAGGTTGGAAGAGACCTCTAGAGGTCACCTAGTCCAACCCCCCTGCACACGCAGGGTCTCCTAGAGCACGTGGCACAGGGTGGTGTCCAAGCGGGTTTGGAAGATCTCCAGAGCAGGAGACTCCACCACCTCTCTGTGCAGCCTGTTCCAGGGCTCTGTCACCCTCACTGGTAAGAAATTCTTTCTAAAGTTCCTGTGGAACTTTTGGAACTTCAATTTTTGGCCGTTTCCTCTAGTTCTATTGCTGGTTATCACTGAAAAGAGGCCGGCCCCATCTCCGCTTGAGGTACTTGTACACACTGATGAGATCCCTTCTCATCCTTCTCTTCTCCAGGCTGAAGAGGCCCAGCTCTCTCAGCCTTTCCTCATAGGGCAGATGTTCCAGACCCCTAATCATCTTTGTGGCCCTGCGCTGGATTCTCTCCAGCAGCTCCACGTCCCTCCTGCACTGGGGAGCCCAGAACTGCACACAGTACTCGAGGTGCGGCCTCTCCAGGGCTGAGTAGAGGGTCAGAATCACCTCCCTCCACCTGCTAGAGATGGTCTTCTTAATGCACTCCGGGATCCCATTGGCCTTCTTGGCCACGAGGGCACACTGCTGCCTCATGGTCAACTTGTCGTCCACCATGACGCCCAGGTCCCTCTCTGCAGAGCTGCTCTCCAGAAGGTCGGTCCCCAGCCTGTAGGCATGTCTAGGGTTATTCCTCCCCAGGTGCAGGACCCTACACTTGCCCTTGTTGAACTTCATGAGGTTACTCGCCGCCCAGCTGTCCAGTCTGTCCAGGTCCCTCTGGATGGCAGCGCAGCCCTCAGGGCTATCAGCTGCTCCTCCCAGTTTTGTATCGTCAGGAAACTTGCTGAGGGAGCACTCCAGCCCTTCATCCAGGTTCTTAATGAATAAGTTGAACAGGACCGGCTTGAGGACTGACCCCTGGGAGACACCACTAACCACAGGCCTCCAGCTGGACTCAGAACCACTGATTACCACCCTCTGGGCCCTGACATTCAGCCAATTCCTAATCTACCTCACTGCCTACCCATCTAACCCACTCTTTTGGAGCTTGCCCAGGAGGATGCTGTGAGGGACAGTGTCAAAAGCCTTCCTGAAGTCCAGATAGATGACATCCACCACTCTGCCCTCATCTATCCATCTAGTCATCCCATCATAGCAGGCTATCAGGTTAGTCAAGCATGATCTCCCCTTGGTSAACCCATGCTGGCTACTCCTGAGCACTTTCCTCTCCTCCATGTGCCTAGAAACAGCAGCCAAGATGAGCTGCTCCATCACCTTTCCAGGGCCGGAGGTCAGGCTCACCGCCTGTAGTTGCCCGGCTCCTCTTTCCTGCCTTTTTTGAAGACCAGGGTGACATTGGCTTTCCTCCAGTCCTCCGGCACCTCCCCCACTCTCCGGGATCTTTCCAAGATGATGGAGAGCGGCTCAGCTACGACATCCACCAGCTCACAGAGCACTCTGGGGTGCATCCCCTTGGGGCCCATGGATTTGTGGGTGTTGAGTTTCCTCAGGTGCTCTCTGACCCAATCTTCCTCTACTCTGGGCAAGTCTTCCTCTCTCCAGTCCCTTCTCATTTCCCTAGGGTCTGGGACGCTAAGGTGCTGCTCTTGAGAGCTGTCAGCCCTATCTGGGCTCTGTAGTTCCTGGGGACCAGCCCTAGCAGAGAAGACTGAGGCAAAGAAGGCATTTAGTAACTCTGCCTTCTCCACATCCTCCGTCACCAACGCACCCTCCCCATTCAGCATTGGACCGACATTTTCCCTAGTCTTCCTCTTGCTGTTGATGTATTTGTAGAAGCCCTTCCTGTTATCCTTGACATCTCTCGCTAGTTCTAATTCCAAGTGGGCCTTGGCCTTCCTCATCGAAAGAAAGGAAGCGAGGCCAGAGCTTTTGCCTCTTCTTGTTCTCGTGAGGTAAAGGAATATATTTTGTTCAGAAAATATGTTACAGTCCAACACAGAGGCTGTGTTGCTTTGTATCTCGCATGTTATAACTGGTCCTAAAAGATGCCATTTTCAATGAAAGCACCAGAGTAAAATGTGTGATAGTAAAATTATAAAAATACTCAGGAGTATCACAACTTTAAATAGCTGGACTGTAAAAGAAACAAAAAAAGTCACCATCGTTTGCACAAGGATTTCATTACCTTGACGGTATCATTCATTTAACATAAAAATTCACAATAAGCATTTCAGTCTATACTTAATCCCTTGCTATGTAGTCAGCTCTACTACACCTATATTATCCTGGCTGCAAGAAAAGTGACTACCAGTGTAATTCAATGCAAAGTCTTTCAGAAATACATAGTAGGTGCTGCTAAAGCACATGAGCACCGCAGGATACAGGAATATTCTTGCATGTGATCATGCCAGGTTATTTCCATTTCACATAAAACCCCGCTTGCTGCCATGGTGGTGTGCTGGATTTGTCAGGTTTTATTATTTACTATAATGATTTCGTATTTAAGTGATGATTTGTGAATGTGAACATGGTTTGCTTGTTAAAAGAGCAACCTGAAAGGGAAAACCTGAGAATACCCTTGGCCACCTTGCAAGAAGTCAGAAAGACTCTTTGCATTTCCAGCAGAACATGCCCTTTATGGAGAACATGCAAGTCTGGTCCTTCCTCCCCGTACTTGCTCAGGATCCACAATCCCTGTGTTAGGGATGATAGCGGCTGCCTCATATCTAGCCTTTCCAGCACCTGTTTATGGACCTGCTGTCCATGAGTTTGTCTAATCCCTTTCTGGTCCTGCTGATACCATCTGCCTCTGCAGACTCCTGTGAAATCAAGTCCTGCACTGCTCTGCACAGAAATCCAGTATCTGTTTTAAAGCAGTCTCCTACTAATTTAATCAGATATCCCTGGTTGCTCCATCCACAAAATTGTTCTAGTTGTGATCCTTTCTAGATGGTCTCTAACTCTACCTCCTTCTTCAGATATAAAGTCTAGAAATGCACCCAGAACTTAAGGTGTTTTACTGAGCAGAAAAATGATGCTCTCTTTACAAATTTACCTTTGAACGATCTCAATAAATCCCCAGGCAACTTCCGGTTTTTGATACACTTAAAGAACTTTTTTTTTATGGGGACACATTCAGGTTTTGACACCTCCAGCTCATGGGCTGCATCACTACAAACCAGCCACTGCTTAAACGCTGCTCTGCATCTCTCTCAACTTGCCCTGCCAGCAGCCTGGTTCTGCGAAGACTAAGGTGCAGCTGGTGCTCTCTCTTGGAACTCCTCCTGGCCTCAAAGGCTTCCCCATTGCTTGCACATCTAATCTCTTCCCTCTGCTGCACGGTCTCACAGATGCTTTAGAACTGCAGGTCTCTGAAAATGAAATCTGCAAATCAGGAGGAAAAATAATGACCAGTTTGGCACATGCTATGGAGGGGAGTCCCTGGGAGAGGCGGAGCTGAAAAGGACAAAGGAAGGACAGAAGAAAAATGGGAGTGATTGGCTGCAGGGCTCACAGGTGAGGCCTTGCAAACTGAGTTTTCCTTCTGGAGCTACTTATTGCCAGATAGAAGCATCTCCACTGTGCTCTAGCCAGTGCTAGCTGTCTCCAACCATGATGCTGCTGGATGGAGCTGCTTGATAGGAGATGACCAGGACAAGCCAGGTCCCTCTGTCTCATGCTCTGAGGTGCAACCAAAGCCCAGAGCCAGGTCTTGGGCTTAGGTTTCAAACTTAAATTTACGTTCCACAGCTTCTAGTCTGAACCAGATGCTCCTCCTGTATCAGCTGATGAAGGAGCATGGGCAACACAAAACAGCTGTGGGGAACGTGACAACGCAGCAACCAATGGCAACAGCCTTTTAATGTACTCAAAGTGGCTTCTCCTTCCTGCGTCAGGGGGAAAAGCAGGATCTTGTCCATATCAGCCTTGGCTTCCAGCACCATGGAGCTTCATGGGAGGAAGGATGAAGAGCTTGGCACATGGCAACGGAGGTAGGAGGTGCGTTAAGGAGACTGCTACACAGATAAGTGCTGCTGCTGCTCAAGCAGAGCACTCGGGGTGCATGGACATTGATGTTTACTTCTGTTTCTTGCCCTTTGCACAGTAAGGATGGCAAGTTCACTGAGTAAGCATCTTGGACACTTTCCTAGGCTGGCCAAGGTAGTTTTCCTCTCTCTCAGGCAAAAGCTGGTCCAAGGGACGTTTGGCACTTGGCCCTTTGGGGAGGCTCACGAGTCTGACTTGGCTAATCTCATTAGGCTACTACTCCAGCTCTGTTTGCTCATGATGGTTATCAGGGGCATGAAAATCATCCTACTCCTCTTTCAAATGTGTTGCACAAGAAGAGCAAGCACTGGCAGCTCCTGCAAAATTGTAGCTTGCTACAACTTATGGCAGTAGCTGCTATCTCCTTTTTGTGCTCTTGTCTCCCTCCGCTGCTTCTTGTCCAGCTTGCTGGTCTAGAAGTTGAGGCTAATCTCGGTGTACAATTTTGCCTCCTGCAAGAGCATCGAAGGTATGGTCACTCTTCCAGCACAGCTCGGTTGCAACTGCTGCTTCAGTCTCTCTGCTAAATTAACTGAAAAATACTCAAGCCTTGGACCGAATTATTTATAGAAGAACATAAATGTCTTTTTCAAGCACACAAGAGACTACAGCTTCATAGGCTACTATGCGGCTTGTGTTTGAGCTTGCTCGAGGGCCTTCTTGAGCAAGTGCCGCACTGAGCGGTCGATCCCCGTGGGCTGATCCGGCCTCACCTCTCACCTGGTACCTCTGCCACTCCTTGAGCCGCTTCCCCATTGGCTGGGGACTCCTGTGCTGCGCCAGCTCCTCCTGCTCGGCCACGTCCCGTGTTTAGCGAGCCCTTTGCCTTAACCCTTGTGCACACTTGGACGTGCACCTGCCTGCAAGCGCAGGGCAAGCCCTGCCAAGCATGTGCAGCGGGGAAACAAAGCGAACAACAGCAAGTGTCGAGGCACCAGCTGCTCTCACCCAGGAGCACGGAAGCCCCTCCAGGAGGAAACAGCCCGACTGCTAAGGACGGAGTGCAATAAGAAACGTGCTAAGTTTTAAAAGGGATTCCAAGGGGAATCCAGGAAAGCACTGAGTGGGAAGCCTAACACCTCTCCGGCACGAAGGGATAGAAAAGAGGTCTCAGAAGCAGGGCGCACGTTCTCTGCAAGGAGAAGCCGAAGCTAAAAGCAGTAGGCAGGTTCCAAGGGAGCCTGCGGCGCCCGCAGAGGCGGCCTGCCGCCAATGAGGCAGCAAGGAGGGGTGAAAGGGCAGGGGCGCGCAGGGCAGCAGGAGGACGCAGCAGGGCGGCCATCGTTACCTCAGCGCGTTGACCGGCGGGTTGCGCAGGCGGATGACGGCCACGGCAGCGGCGCCGCACGTGTACTGCGCCATGGCGAGCGGCGAGCAGCGAGCAGCGAGCGCTCTGCCCCACGCCTGCCGACTGCTCACGGCCCGGTTGGGCCATCACGGCCCGGCCCGGCCCCGGGGCGGCCCTGGGCGTCCTGCCCGCCGCGCCCCCACACAGGGGCGGCCGTGGGCGGCACTGCGACCTGCCGCGCGCTCGGGCTGCGCAGCTGCCTTGGGGCGCAGAGCCACACAGACGGAGGGCACAGAGGTCCCGTCTCCTCTCGGCCGTGGTGGCCAGGGGCCCGACTCCCTCAGCAGCAGGTCCAGGCCTGGTCCGTCTTTCGCTGCCCCAGTACCTCCAGAAAGCTCCTGGGGCCCCGTGGCGCAGGACAGTGGTCTGGGACAGCATGGCCCAGGGCCAGGGAGCTGGTGCTGCCCCTCTCACCCCAAAGCAGCACCCGCGCGCTGGTGAGGGACATTCCTGCCCCGGCAGCACAACCCGGAGGAAGCCCCCAGCTCCCGAGGGAGGGGCCCGTGAGGGCACATTTCACTTGTGCAGAGAAGACACTGTATCCCCTGGACTGAAAGGTAATGGAAGGGAAAGAAGAGGTTCTTCCAAGTAAGGATTGAAGAACCGGCTACATTTTGTGTGCATCTCCTGGCACCCACTGCTCCTGAGGTGAGACCGTCCCCAGGGCAGGTGCTCAGCAAGTGCCTGCGGACAACACGACAGATGTGGAGAGGCTGATGTGGAAATGTCCGCCCGTAGCGCTCCCTGGGACACGTCAGGTCCACAGGCAGCTGTGCTTCACGAGGTGGGCACCACGGCAAGTTACGTGCATGGGAAAGTCAAATCTAGAGCTAATACATACAGAAATATATATAGAGAGAGCTACAGCCTTTGCTTACAGCAGCTAATGCCTTCCTTGCCTCATTGCTATCATGGCAGACCGCCAGAACTCCTCTGTAATTTGTTAAACCACATAGATTTTAAAATCTGGCTTGGTTTTTTTCATAGGAGGGATAATACTCGGCCATCTGCATGTCGAGTGGTGTATTTGGGGAGGATACAAAACGATACCTTGGAGCTGTGGGCGCTAACTCATCTGCTGTTTTTTCATTAATCAGGAGAAAACCAAAGATCACTTTGGGGACTTGTACTTTCTGTTTATAATTTACAGCTCTGGCTTAGTTGTCTTTTATTAACCTCTCTGCTGGAGATAGGACGAAGCAGGATACCCTTCTGAGCATAAATCCACACAAAAGAATTATTTCTCATGAAAGAAAAGATAATAGTAAAAAAGCTGATTTTACAGACTGATGGAAAGGTTTCAGTAAATAAGGTATCTTTTTGCACGCCTTGTGTGTGTCTTCTTTAGGGCTTGGTACTAAGAGGGGGAAGTGCGTTTAGGCTAAGGGCACGACTGAGGGTTACACGCACGGCGCACACAACGGCTTCTGTAGGGATTGAGGGCTTCTGCTCCTGAGACTCTTGTGCGAACAGGAGCAGAGCTCTGCCCTCATCGCTGGCAGTTTGACAGAGAAACCTGCTGTGTGTAAAGCCAGCGGATGGGCCGGCAGCCTTCCCAGCTCGAGGCTCACCAGAAGGACAGGGCCCTTGCCGTGGGAGGAGTTGCGCGGCTTAACCTGCCTGTCTGAAACTGCTTTGTGCCAGAGGACAGTCCTGCTTGTGTCTCTGGCACAGCATATGCCGTTGCAGAAGCAAACTATGATTATGGAAGAATTATGATTATGGAGGAAGCTTTAGCCTGGTGAAAGCCAGAGTAACCAGCAGCTTGTTTACAAGATGGAGTGAGATAGTTTGCACGTGTTCATCTGAGCGTTGTTAACTTTTGTCATCCCTTTGAGTACTAGTCTTTGGGCTAGGTAGTAGAGGACAATGCTCAGAAAACATACTGGGTGCCCCTTCCAATCCTGCAGAAACGAAAGGCTTCTCAGGAGGAGGGTATCAAATCCAGACCCCAAGACTAGAATGGCAGTGAGGGACATTCACCAAAGGATGTGGGGAAATGAACCGTCCCAAGCAGGAGTGTGAGATGTTCCATTGTGATCTGTGTAACTGAAAATAGACAAGAGCTTGTGATTTAAGTCGAATAACCGTGACTCCAGATAAGGGATATACAAGAGTTTATGATTTATGTTGAACAAGCCAGACGGGGTTATCTTGCAATTACTCATGAAGACTGGACACCTTCATCCCTCGACGACCAGAAGGGGGCGCCAAGGACAACCACCACCAGCTGGCGCCAGCACAACAAGAAATTCTCTGCAAGGCAACAAAAAAGGGGGGCTTCCAATGTATCAGTGTTTTTACCCTATATAAGGAGATTGTAACTGGCATTTGGTGTGCGTGCTGGTGGACTGCAGACTCCCCATGCACCTAGCGCTGTTTGCTTGCCTTATACAAATAAAATTATATTAGCCCCCAAAATTGGCAGTGGGCTCAATTTTTATAATAGGAGTGCCATGGCTCTGCCAAGTCCCTTTGCCCATATGAGCTCCTCTAACTTATGTGCTAGCCAAGGACGAAAGCGTGGTGTCCTACGCGGGCCTTTACCCATTGCCAGCGCCTGGATCCCCAAGGCCCTTCTTGTCCAGGGAGAAGGTGCCACAGCTACAGACATGGAAGTGCCACGCGTTGGGATTTGGGCAATGAAGAGACACGTCCAGGGGGAAACGGTGACAAGTTGTCCCTGCCAGAACAAGCAACCCGTCTGTTGTTTCGGACAGTCCACGTCCCTCTCCCGGCACGGTTTTCAGTTGCACGTTTGCGTGGTTTCAAAGCAACACCTCCTGGAAAGCTGCGGTACTGCTGTGCAGGCAGACGCCGCATCCCCCAGGATTTGTGGAAGACAAAAAAGCAAGGAGGTGGCTGTGCAGTTGTAGCACACGACCTTACAAGCCCCACTGGGGAAAGGATCGAAGATGGGGCGCACATTTCCCATTTCTTTGTGGATTTAAGCAAATACAGACCACCTCACGGGCAGGATAGTCCTTTTTGTGCTTGTTTACGCTGCTCCGCCTAGTAGACACTGGACTACGTCGCCAGCGGCCCTGCGGGCGCCCTACAGGCTCATGAGGAGGGAGGCTGAGGTACCGTTGGGGGCCGTTAAACGGTACCGCGCGCCCCACGGCCGTAACCGCCACGCCCAGTGGCCACTGCGCATGCGCGCACTGCCCTCCCTCCCTCCACCCGCGCACACGGCGGAAGTGGCGTAGAGGGCGGGGCGGCGGGAGGAGCCGCCGCGGCGGGGACGAGGTGCTCAGGTAACGGCGGGGATGGGGACCTTGGGTGGCCGTCTGTGCTGCGCGACACGGGGTGGGGGGGAGCGGGCCCGTTAGCCTGGGCGCTGCGCCGAGGAGGCACCCGTTACAAGCAATTGGGAGCGGCAGGAGAGGCTGCGCCGTCGGCTTGGACGAACCTATTCAGGCCACTCACGGCAGAGCGCACCGAGGCTGCGCTTCTCTGCGCGGTTTTCCCCC
>PTEX01000212.1:1207447-1257209 GCA_003342815.1 Eudromia elegans
TTTTTTTTTTTTTTTTTTTTCCCCCTCAAAATCCGGAAAATCCTGGTCCCTTCCTTCTCCCAGCCAGTTCCACTAGCCTCCAGCAAACCCCGCTGTGTCTCTTGTTCTGTCACGTGGCGATTTTTCTACCGATTTAGAAGGTTAAATCGGCTTATGGATGGTCTGAGGAGCACCAGGAACAACACTGGTTCGGTGGTGAAATGCTTAGAGGTTGCAGGTTTGTGAATTCACTCCATCACAGTCAGAAGTCTCCCCTAAAAGTGTTGCCAGAGCCCATCTCTCTGGGGGATAAACCCAGTTTCAACATCTCTGCCCTCTCCCCACTGCAATCTTTTTGCAAAACAAATAATAACAAATAACAAATAATTTGCAAAACAAATAACCCAACAAAAGCTGGCTTTCCTGCAAGCTTATGTTTGGGTGATGACCATGCAGGTAAATATTAACGTTAGAAAGTGTAGGGTTAGGAAATGTGTAGAATTGTGTAGAATTGTGGAGTGTAGAATTGTGGGAATTCTCAAACTTTACCTGTGGTGTATATTGCAAGTAACTGTTTTGAAACTGTTAAAACAGATGTTTAGTTTCAGAGAACAAAAGCAGCTTGCTAGATGTAAACGTGGGTGTATCAGGAAAAAAAAATTTAAACGAAGGGAACAGGTGGATAAAGGATGGAACCAGATGTGGTCAACAAGAAATGGCTTTTGGAATAGAGTGCAGTGGGCTATTTGCAGTGTTCAAAATGTGGTTTTTTTGGAAAATACAGAATTGCCAGAACTTGATGTAACTGAATTTTGAGTGACTTGCACAGTGGCTTTTGCCCCTCTCTGAACCTGTTCTGCAAGGAGCGGATCGCCTTGCTTAGATCCCCTTTTATGGAAGCATTTTCTTTCTAGTCCTTTATTAAGTTTACTGAACCTTAATCTCAACCACAGCCCTTGTAGTATTATCTATAGAGCTTCTCATAAGGTAGGTAAATTGCGGTTTGTTGTCCTTGGTTGAAAAGGTAAGATTTATCAAATTACTGTATGGGATACTCCAGGCAGATCTTAATAGTACAGTGCTTAAGTTAAATATTGACTTGCTGCGTAGGACTTTGGTTTCGTGTAATCCCGCGGAGCGTCACCTGCTGCACTGGCAGGGAAATATTGTGGCAAAGGTGCTTGTAACTGTTCAAATGTGGTGTTTAAACAGCGCGCTACTCTCTCCTGCTGCAGAAGATAAAAAATGAATTAAAATGCCATTTCAAGGGAATTGAGAATTGGAATGTGGAAAATGTTAGGGCTTTTGTGCAGTGCTGCATATGCATAGTCCATCGTTTAGCAAACTTGTGCCCCATGGCAATAGTGTTGTTGTCCGCAGCAGGACCTGGGTAAGTGGTTGCATTTGCATTTGGAGGAGATGAAGTTTGCTCCCCTTCCCTGTCACCGTATGCACGGGGAAATGATAAGCGTTTGGAGTCTCCGAGTTGATGCCAGGTCTGGAGAAGTCTGGTGGTCATTTCTAATCTTTCTTGTGTTAATTTGTACTTAAATTACCTTGAGTTGGAAGAAATTTTGTGTGCAAATAGGCCAGTTTATCAATTAAGTACTGTCCCTAGGAGCATTTGTCCCAGTACAGGTTTGGGATTTTATACCTGTACTATAATTTGAAGAAAAACAAAACAGAACAAAACCCTTTCATTTTTGCAGTTATTGCTTTCAAATACAGCTGATATCTGCCTGCTGCATGACTCTCTCCCTTGCTGCTTTGGACTTTCTTGCAGAGTCTAAAACCTGGTTGATAAAATTCTTGGAGAATAAAAGAATTCTTTTGGAACTAACAAGATTAGGTGCATTTCCCTGTGATACAGAGCATTTCCCTCTTGAATGCCTTGCAATGGGGAGCTCGACATACAACTCCAAGAGGAGTATATTAAATAAAACATGTTTTTTCTCTAGTTAAGAGGCTTTGTACCCAGGAGATGTCCTAGACAGCTCTGACTTGACCATGGGAAATAGGATTTTTCAAATAAGTCAAGAAGTTGTTAGTAAAAATGTAGCCAGTCCTGGATGGTGCTTTTGGTGAAGGAGTTTCTGTGTGTTTTAATGGCAAAAAAGTTGCATTATTTATATGTGAGTGAGGGGGAAAATAAGGGAAATAAACTGTGTCTTGACTGAATCCACTGTCACAGTCTAGTTCTAGGGAGATTTTCTCTTGTATTTGTTTGAAGATGATCAGTTGTGTCGTGCATCAACTTCATTAGCTGTGACCTGAGGCTTTTGGTTGATGGGAAGTACATTTTGTTTTAAAGGTAAGATTTGTTGCATAAATCCTGCTATTTTATTTGTGAGGAACCCATGGAATAAGTGGTACATTTTTTTTTCAGTCCTCCTCTCAGCCTCTTCAGCTCTAGGAATATAAAGGTGTCATGTGGCTCCTCCAGGGGTATGTTTATACAAAAATCCTGGTTTCAAGCACTCATGATAGTTTAGAGTGTATGAGATCAAGATCTCAGCTGAGCTCCAGATGGTGGTCAGGGGATTACTGAGAGAGCTCATTAAGAATGTGCTTTGTGTGAGTCTAATTAAATAGTTACATCACAGTGATGTTTATATATCAATTTAGTAATGATTCATCAGGTAGCTTGGTGAAAAGGGTACCTGGCTAGCAATGTGAAGTGCGTTTTTTGGGCTCACACTGAGATGTGCCCCAGCACTTGTGAACTTTTTGAGTGGGCTGAACACAAGTCTGATGACCTCTCTGAAGCCTGAAGGTCCATCTTGGATCCACTTGTGGTGGTGTGAGCTGGGATGAAGCACTGTCCATGCTCTCTTCACACATGCTTTGAGTCGGTGCTGAGGTGATTTCCAAGTTCTCCTCTGTCACCTGCTCTCCTCCTGGCTTCCTTGTGCCACCCTGAGCCCTGCAATGTGAGGTGTTTTTCAGTGGCTTTAGAACCTCCCTGTTGTGGATATGCGAGTCACAGGGAAGACTCCTGTCCTGTTACATCTTCCCCGATGGGAAGAGGGAAACCTACAGTGCTGTCATGTTTGTGTCATCAGAAAAAGCATAACTGGTGGAGGACATAAAGCAGCGTGAAGGTTCAAGCTGTGCTACTGTGGTGGTACCTGACTGGCTGCAACCTCTTGATGCTCCACAATCTGCAACAGGAGTTGCCATGCCACCCTTGGAGGTTACTGTGCTGTATAGCTCACCAAGAGAGCTTCCACCTTCCTAGCTTGCCTGCAAGTACAGCCCTTTTTGTAGGGAATTTGCTCAGTGCTACCTTCAGACACTGTGTTGCCTTGAAGCCCATCTCTTTGCCTTGGTTTTCATGAGCAGCTTTGCTGAGGTTACCATTCTTATGGAGGACCCTGACATTCCTAGCAGCTGAGAATGGCAGCTCCCAAAAGGACTGCATGTGTGCTGGGGGGAGCACAGCTATGTCCCAGTGGAGCATGATCTAGACCATGTGAAACTCTTCCCTCTCACCTTCTCTTCCTGTAGCTCTCCTAACCTGCAGCGACAAGTTGCAAAGAACTGGAGAACAAAAGTCTTGGAGACTCTGCGTCTTGAGCAGTCAATCGTGAAAGCAGGAATGGCTAATATATATTGGACTGTAATTATTGGGAAATAGCTGCTTTTCCTAGACTTTTTGGCTGCTGGGATCATTGAGGGTGTGACCTGAATAACCTGAGATAGATGGAGGATTTCGTTGCCTCGGGTGATTTTATGACTCTGGGAAACTTCTAAAAGGGCAGGCTGTGGTGTGATACAAGGACACAGTTCATGCTGGTGTGGGCAAACTGTGAGCTGCTGGATTTGGTGGAACCTTAGCGTTAAGTCTTGAAGGAGGAGGAATCTCCCAAAAAGCTGGATATAAAAAAGCCGTGACTCTCATAGCAATCTATTTGTATACTTGGTCTGGTTCTTGGTAGTGATGTAATTTTGTCTGCAAAAGGCACCTGTTAGGGCATTTGTTTCCATTCGTTTCTATGGTGTTTGTTCACTGTCAATCCCAATACTTTTGCTTTACCTTTTCAGTCCTGTTTTTCAAACCTATAGTCAACTCCTCCAACCCCAATGTGCCCTGATTGGGTTTTACAGCTGTACTGGGAATGGGGTGTCTCCTGTGGGGATGAGGAAGCTCATCTTTCACCTTAATAAAATTAAGCAGGGTTACTACTTTTGAGATAAACCTAAGTTTAGCAAATATACGTCAGTAAGTAAAATGCAGGAGATGCACTAAAAAGACACTTTTGATAATGTGATGTAATTCTCAGCTTTGTCACTGGCTAGACTCCAAGTAAATTGCTGCTCCCCTCACCCAACCTTTAGGTTAAATTCTCAGTATGTCACTGTAATGAATTTAATAACTGTGTGAGCTGTGAGGATCAAAGAGGGAAAGAAGGAAGCTTTTGATTTTTCTGGCAACACTGTTACTCAGATGTACCCGTTTGATATTTGGTTTTGGGTAACTATTCAGTATGCCATTTAAAAAGCAGGAAAATGTGATGTTCATGTAACATAGAAGCTTTGTTTGAGCTATATTTTAAATTGAAGTTCTTTTTAGATGTCCAGAATACCAGTTTACAAGAGGAATGGGAAAGTGGTCTGACTCCAAACACTGATGGACCGTTACATCTTCCCAAAATGAGCCAATTGACACTTTTCTTCTGGAAACTGAAATGTCTTGAAGGTGAGTACATTTTTGGCCCATGACTAATGAGCTTTTCAAAGTCTTTGGCTTGGACCATAAATCTTCCCAAAGATCAGTCTACCATTGTTTTGGCTTAGTGTCCATCTGCCTTTCTGGAATGGCCTGGCTTTGCAAATCTGGGCGTTTTGTCATGGGAGGAAATATCTGGCAAGTGGGGTTTTTTTATACCATATGAATTATGTTTAATTTGGAAGTGTGTGATAAAGCTTAAGAACCCAGGTTAAGAGATGATTTATTTGGATTTTTAAAAATTATTTTACAAACATTCTTTTAAGATGCACTTTTTTTTTTGTTTGGTGAATATATTTAATTAAGCAAGCCTTTTTTGAGCTCTGTTCCAGCAGTATCTCAACTGCTATTATCACTGCTCAGAGAAGCTGAGGAAGAGTACCTGCTGTCAAAGAGAATAAGTCAATTCCACCAAAGTACAGAACATGCTTGAGTGAAACTTAATCAAAATAATGTTTTGTAGAAGTTGTGTTATCTTTTAGGTTATTTTTGTACTTTGTATCCCTTAGGGCTGTAGATGGTGACCATACACTATTCTTTAAAATCCTTTAATAGCAGAAATCAAAGTGGGGAATGTTATGTAAGTTCTGCTTCCAATACAGAAATAAAAGTAAAGGATTTTTGCCAGAAACAGTGATGAAATATCCTATATTAGACTTTAAGTCTAAAAATACTAATTTAAGTAACGTGTCAAGTAATGCTATTAGCCCATGTAAGCCCATATTTGCTTGATTAGGAACATTAATTCTGATTTTAATTAGGCTATTTCCTGCTTTGTAATATTCTTGACTGGGAAATTTGCATTTCTATTAGTTACTGTACTGACATCTGTATATATACTGATTAGATATATTTGTATATATAGTATATTGGTATATAATAATATACTGATATATTATATATATATTTATCACTTGGATATACATCTCTGTGTACATATATATATATGTATATAGTGCCTAATAATTCAAAGCTGATAGTGGAGTGCAACTTGTGGACAACGTGTCTAGGTGATTACCAAGTATCATTCTGTCTGCACAGAAGTTATTTCAGCTTGTGCTTGAGCCAGAAGCCTCTGGGGCACAAATACTCTTCTGTGTGAAAAACAGGCCTAGGAGAAAATTTACCTACACCAAATTCAGTTTTCCCTTTTTTTTTTTTTTTTTTTTTTCGCAGACTGGAAGCTCTGTATCTTGTTATCCTTGCAAATTTAAGTCACTGCTTGCATGGTAGTGCTGGGGAGCATCTCCTGTGTACGATGCTTAGCAAAGCGAGGAGAGGATGCGGTGTCGGGAAGGCATTACTAGATGAGAAAGAAAAGGGTCTTTGTAACTGGTGAGAAGACTGTTTACATCAGCTGCCTTATTTGGTCTCTGCTCCCATCTGTGCAGTTCTGAAGAAAGCTCATCCATGCATTTCCATCCGGAAACTGCACCCCACTTCAGTTTTTTCTTCTTCTTCCAAAGATTTGCTGTTTTCAAGGTAAAGTGAGTGGCATCTGCAATGCTGAGAGCTATGGGATGTCATGTTAGAAAGTGGAAGCGCAATAGCAGTAACTGAGCTGTTGCACAAGTAGTGGAAGCAGCTTGGGACATAGCAGCAAGTTTCCTGGAAAGTCAGCCACATGTTGAGCTTGTAGCTTTTGTCAAAGCTGCTTTACAGTAAATAAAAGCAGTGAATCTTGCAATATGCTTGATATATATGTGTGTGTATATATTTCAATATATAAATATAAACTTTTCTGCATATTTCATTTGTTTTGCTGTGTCCAGTGAGATACTATCTCTGTGGACTAATAGGACATTAAGTGAAATCTCAGCATCGATGCAAGACTTGCTGTTACAGATGTTTTTGTGCAGCTACTTCAATGTACATGGCTTTGGGAATTGCCAAGCCGGTCCCTTGCTGTGCCAAGCGGGATCTGCAGCCCAGCTCAGGGAGGGAGTGAGCATCCGTGCTAAAGGTTGTGGTATGACTTTCTTTTGTCAAGAACTATGAAGAAAAATCAATTTTTGGTACACAAAGTAGACTGAGTTGGCATTTAGTTTAGGCAAAAAACTGTCAAACAGTGTAGCATGTGAATGGAGAAAAAAGGAAGTATTGCTTTGGATTCTTTGTTTCCAGCTTCCTGAGTGTAACAATTTTATTCTTCTGGTGTACTTTTCCTAAATCTTAGTATTTTTACGTTACATGGGTAAAATCTTCTTACGTTCTGATCATGCATTATGGTTAGATACATGAGTATAAAATAGGCACAGCTTCGAGCTCACTGTGTTCTTGCCAGCTAACATTATTTATCGGCACAATATCTTGTCAAATAAGATGATATTGTTTCTCAGGCACTCTGCTTTTGCCATCTTGGAATAGTATTACGTTTCTGTTACGCTTCTGATCTGCTACTTTTTGTTTATTTAGCCTCTGACTTGATCTCCCTTCTCCTGTGTTTGTGTTGGACTGTCAGTTATTTTGAGATGACTGCTTTGCAGGGTGCTCAGCTCCTCGGTGCAGATGTGTTACTGCAGTTTATTCGTCCTTGCAATCTAAACATTGCTGTGCGTTGATGTATCCTTTTAATCTTAGCCAAAGCAGAGCTCTGATTTAATCCTTTAATTTGAACAGCCCTGATGGAAGCAGCCAGGTTATGCTGAAGCCACATTGGATGCTAAAAGAGTATATTTATCTATCTTCCGTTGGTGCTTAAGCCACAGCGCGAATGGAATAAGCTAAACTTTCTGGTGGTTCTTCGTGCCTTTTAGCTCAATAATAAAAAAAATGAGACTGTAATTGACCTTTCCCTGATGCCTGCTGTCAGTGGAGATGAGGGCAGAGGAAGAAGCATTCAAAAGAAATGAAGATATCAGTCTAAAATTGTTATTAATATGCTACTTTATTGCTCCAGTTGGAGCCATGACCTATGGAGGAAAATGCAGGCAGTCTTTGCTGCTAGTCCCTCTAGCAATGCGAGCTACTTGGGTTTGAATTTTTATAATGATCTTTGAAATGGTCTTTTTTGGGCAGTGCCTCCCAGAGATTGCCGTGCATCTTACAGCAGGGCTTGTGCTGCCCTTCACCTCTGATATTCTTGTATCTCTAATAAATGGGCTCTTCTGAAATGAGCTCTTCTGTAAGTGCTACAGAACATAGTTCTGCTGAGTGGAGGAGGAGGAACTGCCTGCAGATCCTGTGGATGCACCAGCGTTTTTGTTGTAAGCTTGGTAACAGTGAGGAAAGTGGGGCAGAGCTCCAGCTGTGAGGCCTCTGTGTTGCAGCAGTGCTGCTCTTGCCGTTCTCGTGTTAAGAGCCCAGAATTCAGTCTTTCAGAGTTGTTCTATGTGAGGAGATGGATTTCTGTGCTTTTTTTAACACTGAAGTATTTCTATCCAAAAGGGAAGTATATGTCTGCAGCAGTAAATGCAATTGCTATGGACATATCTGGTAAAAATGGACAGGTTTGTTAAAATGTGAATGTAAGAGAGTATTAGAATGGATGCCCAAGGCTTCCATATGACTTTTAAATGCCTGGATGGTTAATACAGAATCCCCTCACTGCTAGGGCAGAAGAACCCAGAATAATTTTCCTTGTCCCAGTTAAGTCAAGAACTATTAGAGCAGCAGTAGGAAGGTTTCAGCAAGAGGGAAAAACAGGATGAGGGAAGTGTCAGCCCTCACTCTTGCTGGCAAGAAGTGGACTTAAAGTAGGAAATGAGGAAAGCAGCAGAGGCAGCATTGGTGAACAGGAGCCCAGGAGGTGGCTTGTTCATCTGTCACATCCTTGCTGCAACACTCTGTCGATTACTGGGAGGTTTTCAGGAATAAAAAAAAAAGGCGTTTCCAGGCTCTTTTTGCAGTAAAAGTGATGCCCAGAAGGCATGAAATGTTATATTATAGGTCAGGTATTCTGGGATAGGGCTGTGCCTGAGAAGAGTGAGAGCTCAGCGGCCATTGGACTTCCTGGCTGGTGGCCTTCAAGTCTCAGAAGTCAAGCTGACCGACTGCCTGTTAGAAGAAATGGGCCCCTTGCTAAAGGAATGGATACTCCCTCTGCTGCACAGGGAACTCAGTATCACATCTGGAGCTTTACAGGCCCTCTGAAGGTGAAGGGGAAGAAGCAGATAATGGTTCAGGGCAGATGAAGAACAGGAGAGAGACTAAAAATGGAAGTGGAGATTTTCAAAAGGGTCATGGGATGCGTTAGGGACAGGAGGCGAGAGGTTGTTTATTTTTAAAAACAGTTTTCGTTTTAGGGAGTAAGAAGAAATTAATTTGGGAACTTTTTCCCCCACACATAGTTATTAACCAACCTGAGCCTATTGGGAATGGGATCAGCATAGTTCAGGGAAACTGTAGGGAAAGGAGTCCCTTTGCCATCCCCAGGGCTTTGTGGCTGTGTTTTCTTTGTTACCACCATGTGGATTTCCTTTTCTGGCTATACAGCATCACTGTTTTCTTAGCTGGCACCTGCTGCCCTTACAAGCTGTGCAGCACTCGCTGTCCTCTCAGGTGCTGTTCGATAACTGCTGTTCTCAGGTGATGTTGTTCTCAGTAGCTTGTTGGACTGCCCAAGCTGTAAAATTGAGGCCACTCTTGAGCTCCACTGGTGTGTGTTGCTCTTGCTCCTGTGTTGTGCCATAACAAAGAGAATCGAGTAAGATTTTGCTGGGTTGTGCCTGCTGTATTTGTGGCACTTTGTAGAAAGGCTGTCAGTGCTCCTCCTATTTTATTTTTATACCTATGTTTTCATTTTGTGCCATCTAGAAGACAGACAGCAAAATGCAGTTCAGCAGTGTGAGAACAGTGCTTACTAGGAGTCTCCTGTTCTGCACCAAAGAGGCATTTGTGGGGCCAGAGGCTCCTCACCGCTCAGCTACGAGTCTTTCTGCCTCCCACAGTGTGATATTTCCTCTTTGGACTTTGACACTGCAAAGAAGGTGGTGAAGTTGTCCTCAGGCTACTCCCCGCTCCAGCCCTTCTGTTCTTTGGGTGTCCAATGTGTTTTTCCCTTCTCCACAGCTGATGGGGAGAAGCTGCTGTGTCAAGTTGCAATTTCAGAGGTCTCACCCCAGTCAAAGTGGCCCGACTGGTTATTTGTGCCTTTCTCTGCTACAACAGGATGGTGTAATTGGGTAGGATTGCTCTGGTCTGCAGCTTGCAGTGAGAACCGGGCACTGACTGTGCCAGGAACCTCTACAGTAACAGAGGGATGTTGCAAATGCTCAATCTTTCATGCAAAAGCATGGTCTACTTCTTTGATTTATGTTTTTTTTAAGCTCAAAATAGTGCTGCATGGATATTGAAAAATCCACCATCCTAAAATAGATCACACTGGGCTGAAGACTGTCCCTCAGGAGAGTAGGGAGAAGGTGACCGTGAACAGATGGCAGGTATTAGTCACATCACTTAATATATCCAAAGAACTCGGATACTAGGAGACCAAAGGTACGGAAGGAACTTAGAAGAGGCGTGTCCTCCTGAAGTACCAGGCTGGATGTTAGAGCAGACATAAGGCACCTGAGAGAGTGAGGTCTTGTAGCCAAATGAGCCGAATCCAGGTGGACTTGATCTGCTGCTTGATCTTCTCCATCATAACTCAGCTGCTGGTGGGCACCTTGCAGTTTTACTTAGCTTGTCCTCTTGGTGCCTGAGGTCACTTGTATCTGCATGTTGGCTTTGGACCAGGAAAGCTTCTGAGATGCTGCTGGGAGCACCTCTTGTATTTGTTTATGAAGGCTACTGCTTTTCTAGATATTCTTGTCACTTATCCTACCCTTGATCTCTGCAAAAGTCGACTCTGTGCAGGTCCCTGAGCAACAAGCACTGTTTCAATGACACCTCCCGTCCTTAGCTTTTAGCTTCCTCATAGCAGGCAGTGAATATATCCAAGCGAATAAACCCCTTGCTCCACCATGGACTCTCTGGATGCATCAGGACTTTGTTTATTAACGTTGATACTTTGAGCCAGGACACTGTGCGAACATAACAGAGGCCAGGGCAGCAGGCATTAAATGCCAATACTGCTCAATATTTGCTATTAATTGAGCCAGGCCACAGCTGCTGGTTTGCAGTTTCAGCTAGGATAAATTAGTAATGAGGCCGTCGCTCAGGGTGCTGCTTTCGTTTCCCCTGTTTCAAAGTTGCATCAGTCTTTGTCAATTCAGAAGGCTGGGGCAGAAATCAAAGAATTTTCCCATCCAACAATGGTGGACTTGTTGCAGCAACCTGTGTTTGGTGCATTAGCTGCTATGTTGAAACTGTGCTGAAATATGCACGAAGCTGCAAAACTCATTCCTGTCAAGGAAGGCATTTCTGTTGCTTGCACTGTCTCCTGAAGCTGTTTTCAGCTCTGGCCTCTTTTTTCCAGAGTTTTGGGTTACCTTTGTGACACTGCAGGTGTTGGAGGATGAAACTTGCTTCGGTGGGCCCCAGCCTAGCAGGAGAGAGAAAACCAATTGGAAAACTTCCTTGTTACTCTTGCTGTGCAAGTATGTGGAGTTCAACCTTTGCTGATAAGCTGTTATCAACCTGTGGCTGTGATAACAAACCCTCCCATCTTGCCCTATTGGGAGAGGAGGCTTCTTGCCCGGGCAATGTGCAGGAATGCTGTGCCCATCCCGGGGACAAAGTTTCCTCTCTGAAGGAATCAGCCACAGCTACTGGTGTGAAGCTGTGGTGCCATCTGCACAAAACCCCTTGGAGTTAGGTGGGATTGCACGAAGGCAGGGTCCCGCCTCGGCATCTCACAGCGTCACCATGACCTGGCGTCACCATCGGATGCAGGGAATGAAATCTGCGCGCTGCGATGAGCCGTGCCCGCTGCCTCCCCTGCAGCTGGGCTTTTCCCACGAGCAGGGGAATTTCAAAGCAAATAATGCTCTGTGTGCTCAGTTCTTCAAACAAAATACATCTGCAGGGGGAAAGGTTTGAATTCCCATTCCTGCTGGAGTTTTGTTAGGAGGAGAAACACAGGCTGAAGGAATTCCTTGGGTCCATGATAACTAAATTAAATAAAATTAAAAAAAAGGAAGGCAAAATTATTCAGCCGTAGTTTCATGACTCTGTGTCCGGGTGATTTTTCTTTTGTGTTGTGCACTTCTGGGTTTGTATCTGTTCAGTTCACACCAACAGTCTATAGCAAGCAGGTAAGTGGGTTTGTGCAATCTTAAGAATTCAGATCCAGACAGCAGAGTGCTGTGTATTTGCGGCCTTAGGTACACATCAAATCTCAGGTTGAACCTGGGAGGCAGTATTTTAAAAGCCAATGGCAGGCAATAAAAGACAGCAGTAAATGCAAGTGTCTAGACTGATCTGCTGGTAAAAGCGCTTGGCCCCCCAAGGCTCTTCTCATCCTGGGCAGCAGCAGTTCTTGTCTTGCTTACTGGGGAGGAGAAGATGCTTTAAACTCTATCCTAGAAGGCAGTATTTTTCATGCAAAATTCAGGAATTATTTTGGTGGCGTGCAGCCAGCTTCGGGCATCTACAGCTCATGACAGCTAAGAGCATCTCTCCCGTTTTAGTGGGCTCTTTTCCACGTGTGGGATTTATTTGTGTTTAAAACTACTGCGAGATCCGCAAGAGTCTCTCCTTTTTAATCTCTCAAGTCTGTATTTTTGTTTATCTTATGGAGGATTTTTTTTTTTTGGTCCAAGAAAACGCACCTTGAGACTGTGTGTGTGTGTATGCGTATATATATATATGTAATAATGTGTTTGTATGCACATTCTTCCTGTCTTAGAAACAGACATAAAAATTGTAATCACTGTTTTTCTGGATTTTCTTTATTTGCTGACTTAACCCCAGAAGCAGTAAACAATGGCCAACACTTAAAATTTTGGATATCATCAGGCGGTAACTAGTGTAACATGTCTCCCACTGCCAACACTGGAGGGATGCAAGTGAGTGAACAGATACACCGTGTTCGTGCAACATTAAGCGCGTGGCTTTTGAAGGTATACTCCACAGAAACTATTCATTTTCCAAAACTTTTAGCCATCAACAAAATGTTTAACTTTGAGGTCAGCTTTGACTCAGAGAGGAATACCTGCTGCCTCCTGCTGCTGCTGCAAAAGGTTAGGAATGGGCTGAACTTGGCTGATGGTGGGAGAGGTCTCAATATTGCCCGAGCTGTGAGATAGTGCCTATGTTTTTGCAAGGTCATGACCACCTACCTTTTCTTATGCCTCTTAATTCCTTCTAAAGCCTCTTAATTTTTGTGCTGCTTTTAAATGTGCAGATGTGCTAATGGGATTCCCTGCTAGCCACTTGTCGGTACATTTCACCTCTGGTCCTCTGACACTGGATTTTCCTCTGTTATTTTTCAGGTAGATCTCAGAGACATTTATTCTAATATGTTTTTGTTTAAGAGGATGCTGAGTTTTCTCACTGCTGCTCTTTCTAGAGAGAATTTGTCAGTGCTGGACTGGCCTAAACGTTACTCGTGGTGCAACTTCAGGGAGCAGCTTCCGTTATCTCACTTGAAGAGGAGGTGGATGTGCAGCGAGCCACGAGGACATGGGCTTTCAGTGCGCGTGGAAAAATGATCAGGTATCAGCAACTCTTCCTTTTTCAACTGTAGTAACTGGTTAGCTGAGGAGGTGCGAAACCGTAAAGCCCTCGCTCCTGCCATCGTCCTCAAATTTTGGATCTACCTTCCCTTTAAAGGTAGGGATGAGGTAAGTTTGCCTGCTGATTTAGGTTGTAGCTGTTTCATAGCTAAACTTGCTGCTTTGCAGGAGCCAAATTACAAGTGTTTAAAGAGATGTTTGCACAGAGTATGAGTTGAATATAAGTGTTCAGCTTTTTCAAATTTTAACTTGAAGTCTGAAAGCACTTGCATTTATTGATTTGGATTTATCGTTACTGTGAAGGGACAACTTTAACATTAGTTTTCCATCGCTATAAACAGCATTATGTTGTACTTACCTCTGGTAACAGGCTGCTTTTTGGAGACTACAGGTTTCATCACAGGTTTCAAGGCGATTTTGAACTGAGTGGAGCTAGCAGTGAGGCTCCAGCCAACACAGATAGTAGCAGTGCATTTTGAAATCTGAGCATGTTGTAGGATAAATAACATGAGTGCTGTATGTCCTTAGTCATATGTTTGTTCTTAGGCATCCGTTGATCTTTTATAAAATCCTAAGTAGTGTCCAGCATTAGTACCGGTGGTAATTCCTGTGCCACGGGACTTGGTTTGCTGGCTCAACATGCTGCTTGTCCGGGGAATGGTGCGAGGTGCTGTAGGTGCTGCAGAGCTCATGCCTCTCCGGCCTCCTACCTCAAGAGGCGAGACAACATGGATGGCTGTCCAAAGCGACGAGAAGACTCCTTAGGGAGCAGGTGGCACCGCGGAGCTCCCTGCAATTCCGATGCTGAGACACTAAGTAGAAGCCTGGGAGCACGGCATAGTAGGCAGGGGAGGCTGCGTGTCAACCCTGCCTTGGTCTCCTTAAGTTTGCTCTAGATGAGGTGGCCTAGTCCTGGGAAAATCTGTGTTTTCTGAGTTGGAAAGTCTGCCGTGTGTCCTCAGGAAGCTTGCAGTAAGGCAGAGCCCTTGCATACAGCTTCTGAGAGTCCAGCCTCGGGCGCCCCAGTCCTGTTCACTCGCTGCAGTTTTATTCCCCAAGGAGTTACTAACTGTGCCACAATAGAGATCGCTTGGGATGCAGTGTTGAAAGCGTTGCGTTGACAGCAGCGAAACTTCTTGGTTTCATACACGATCGTTACTTTGAGCTTTGAAATTCAGCCTGCTTGTCTTCCTGTTAAAAATGGTTCATTTCTAGCACGAGTTAAGTTGATGCTGCAGACCCTAGGATAATTCTTCCCCCTGTGTTGTGTGAGCGGTTAGGCTAAGTGGTCAGATAGCTCTGTTAGTCTTCAAACTAATATATTTTTCTTGTTCTGTGTCTGTAAAGAAAATCTTTATGAGCTACTATCACTTCTGAAATAAATGGCAGGGGGGTTCTTTCTTTGCCTCTCCTCTGATCTCCCAATACATATATGTGGGTTTGTGACACTTTTTGTAATATATATTGCCTTTGGTGTCTTCTAACTTAATGTATTTTGGGTATTGCCCTTCCTAAGGATAGGTTGTGAGTTGGATGCATCACGCTTGCAGGTGTCTTAGTTTAACCATAACCATCAAGATCTGTTTCCTGTTTTGAAAAATGAAATGGTAAATATTGTACATCACAAAACAACGCTTTACTGATGTCCAAACAGTCAGATTGAGTCAGATTTCGTACTTTAAAAGTAAATATTGAGTCAATCCTTGATATTTGTGTATGGTTTTGTAATTAGTGTTGAGAAAATGCTTTTTGTCTTTGACTTCTAGTCATCTTCAGGACAAGTTTTGAAAGCACATACAGCTAATCTCTGAGAAGTTGCATTACTGAAATATTTTCTCTGTATTTTATATTTATATATAAAAGGAAGGGTTATCTATTTTATATTCTGCATTGCATGTATGTATCTGTACAAAGCACTGTGAAAAGGAGTATATTGTATCATCCTGTGATTTTCTAGGCATTAAGTTTAGAGGAATATTTTCCTGAAAGATTTCTTTTTTATTTTATTTTATGTGGAGAGGCCAGCCAAAAAAATCACTTGCCTACATCTCTCTATTTATAAAATTACCTAAACCATTTTCTTCACCTAGTAAATGGATACATGTAGAATGGGAAAAGACACTTAGTTGCAAAGAGACTGAAAATGATTTTATCCTTTTTCTTTAGGTTTGTATAATCTTTCATGCAGAGAAAGCTGCGGAAGAGTATATCTGGGGAGCCCCTGGTTTTAGGATTGCAGGAAGACAAGAGATGCAGATACATCTGGGGTTGGTTTCTTAATACCTGCACAGCGAGGAATGGCTGGTGCCTTAGCAGAGCAGTCGTGTATTGAAAGTCTAGTTAGCTTTCACATTATGGATGGTAACTAAGGCGCAGTATTTTGCTGAAGAATTAAATTCTCCTTTGATATGGACCTGGTATCATCTCAATAAAAGCAATTAGTTGCATGAGCTACCCTATCCTTGCTTCATTGATGACGGTTATCAGCTGCTTCATCAGCTTTGCTTCTCCTTTTTATTTACTTCATCTTTTCAGTTTGCAGACAGGGCTCTCTGGGGTGCTCTGTACATGGCGAGTCTTGTGGTAGAGGTGGCTTAAGGACACAGAAGCCCTGCTTGTTAAGGGGGCTTATGATCTTCTGCAGATCACCTGTCATTTGGGCATCAGGTTAATCGGGCAAGCTTCCAACTGCATAGTCTGTCCTTGTCTTTTTTTATTTTCCCCTCTTATGTTGTATTATATTTTTTTGAAGAGAATTCATGCACTTTCTGCAAGCCTTGCTTGAAAACTAAGTGGGAAGTTGGAGTCGGAGCACGCTCGGGTTGAAGGGAGTCCGGGCACCTCTGTTTGCATGTGACTCTTATGCCTTGTCTATCAATGATGACTTGTCTTGACCAGCATGGTGCTTATTCTGTCTGGATGAGCAAAGTCCTGTGCAGTACAACCAGGTGGTTGGGTTTAGGTGGAGTACTAGGGCATTGGCCAGCTCTCCAGTGCCCCTTTGGCAAATGTCATTTGATACCTGATTGCTCTTTGAGGATGGCTCGACAAGATTGCAGTTGTCCAGCATAGTGCTTGAACAAGAAGCAGGATCACTGCTGCTAATGAGCTTAGCACTCTTAATCTGAATATTTTGAACCAAAATTCCATTCAGCATCGTGACTGTAACTGTTTAAGGCATTGTCTTTGCTCATTGTTAAATGAGTAGCTCTGTGTCATGAATCATTAGACAACTCGGGAGGATTGAGCCCTAGGACCTGCATTTAGCAGCAGAGGAGAAGAAGGAATGCCTGGCAGGGAAACAGAATCAAATAGAAGCACTGAGCTCCACCAAAGCAATGAAACCTCCATGAGTGGCTTTAGACTTAGCAGGGCCTGAGGTAAAAAATAGTGAGTTAGGTTTATTTTTCTTAAGAATATTTACATAAGGTTAATCCACTATTCTTGAAGAAACTATCGCAGTACTGTAGAGAACTGTTAAAGTACTAAAAATAGTGCCTTTTCCAACAGTTTCTGATTACTAAATGCTTGACTTCTCAGTGGGCTTTTCTTGTAGCTGTAGCTAGAAATCTGATTTATATTCCTCAAAGAGGAATATGAGCAGCATTGGTAGAAAGATTTGATCAAGAGAAACCTTATACTGCAAAAGATAAGATTAAAAAGATAAAAAAACACCTTTCTGGTCTTACTGTAAATTTTCAGTTCTTCAATGTCTTCATAGGGGGAAAAAAAAGAAAGCTGAACCGTTCCAAAAATCAGCTTGACCCTCTACCTCAAAGCATGGTCGCAGTTGCTAATAGATTTTTGGGAGAGTTGTTTCTTCTCTACCCTCTGGTATTTGAGGCAATGTAACTTTTTTCAGTTAGTGCTTTGCGGTATTTATCTTTCAGAAGACTCCTCCTTAAATTCTTCTTGTTACAGGTTTCAGTCTGTTACTCATGTGCACCATGGATGTAGGGTATGGTTTTTCTTTGCAGAAACCCTTTCTACATTTAAAGCCCCTTATCATGTCTCCTCTCGATATTATCTTTCCTCTTTACTTTCTTTTTCTATCTTTACTTTCTTAGAATGAGAAGGAGCGGCCTCTCCTCATTCCCTCTTTCCTTTTGGCTCTTATTAACCCTTTGGCTTCACCTGCAGTTCTCGCATGGCTTCTCTTTCTTGACATACTACACTTCAAAGCCTAGACTTGCAAGTCTAGCTAAAGCCTTAGTGTCACTCAGCAGACCAGGGTGATTAATCCCACTCTCTTACTTGTTCTCCCATCTCCAAGCTAAAAATCTCATATCTGTGAAGAATCTGGTTGAAAAGCTGGAGATTGCTGAGACCTTCTAGTGCTCTGAGTAGGACCTTAGGACTTTTTCCTTCCTGTCCCACTCCCCAGAAAGATGATGGCATTTGAAGGAGGGGCTTGGAAATTGGCTTTGTGGGCTTGGAAATTGAACCAAAGACTATAAGTTTTAGAACTTGAGAGGAAAATACCTCTTCAGCCATCCTAACTGCACTGATACTTGCCTACAGTTTCTTATGTTAGGGAAGCATTTGTTTCTTCACTTTCCTATGTATTACTCCTTGTAGAAAGTTTTCTCTGTAAGTCCCTCTTGCACCTCTGAATCTGTGTCCTGTGGTTTTATCAACAGCCTCATGGACACACAATCGTAAAATTACCATTTCAGATGCTTTAATTCTCATCAGTTTTTCAACTTTTTAGGGCAGAATACGCCACAGAAGTGTTATGAGTTAGCTTTGTTCTCATGTACTTTGCTGGTCAAGGTGCTGAGATGGTGGTCCCTCTGCAGCAGACCAAAATCTCACTCTTTTCCATCAAAGTGTATGTTAGGATCTTGAGCCAAGATGAGTGTCAAAACGCCAAGCCTATAAACAGCAAACCTATACTAGTTCCTGAGTATTGACATAATGTTGTTATCCTTAATCTTGTGCAGTTTCAGTAGTTTTCCAGTTTATTGACATTGAAGATCACTTCGGTTGAGGGTCGAAGAACTTGTTAAATGATTATTTTAGGACTAGGCCCAAGTTAATAGTACATGCCAACTTGAAACGCTACGCCTAGCAGATCTTGGATAACATTCTTATTAGTTGTTAATTGACTTCGAAGTACTGAATTATCCTCTGTGTTTCACATATGAGGAAAGATATTTGTTGACTCTTGTTTTTCCTTTTGTGCCATGATTTTGCCTGCTGTATCCTCTAATGGTCTAGCTCCTTGGTTAGGGTCTGTGTTACTCTTGCATCCTCTTAAAAACTGCCATCAGTTTTAAGCCAGTGGTTACTTCTTGTTTTCATAGTGAGGTCAGGTGGTTATTTGCATTAAATTCAGCATCTTTGTGTCTGAAAGTAATTTTCCTTTCTAATTTTCTCTTCCTTTACTAGTTCTTCAGCAATGTCTCCTTCCACTTCTTGCTTGCATTGTGGTGTTCTTCCATTCTTGTGGCTTTTGGTTTTAAAGAATAGGTATTTCTTCATCAAACTTCGGCACCACAGGGTGAACCCGAAGGTTAGGTAAAAAGGAATTTGACCAGGCCAGGCCCGTAAAGCTTGAGTCAAAAACCCAAGTCCAGGATCAAAGCTCAAGTTCTTTTGGCTGCTGTTGAATTCAGAGCGTGCTTATGTGTTTCATGACTTCTTTGCAATTGTTGTGTCCAATACACTAGGGTACCACTAAGCGATGAAATGATGCTTACAAAATGTCTAGGGAGCCCTAGAAATCCCATGATTGCCAAACGATGTGTTTGCCTGCAAGAGAAGTGAGGGGTTGACTCTTCTGGCTCTCCTTTGAGATGCTAAATCCCACCTCGGAGACGGGTCAAAACTAAACTGCTGTCCTAGCACACAGGACCAACCTCTCTTCCCCATAACTGTGTTTTCCCATAAGTATGTCCTCCATAGGAGAGGGTTTCCTGGGCCTTGGGAGGGCTGGTGCTGCCTTCCCTAGTCTCCCCTCCACTCAAACCACTCTCAGTGGGTTATTAGTCGCTGGATGGGATATTTCACAGGCAAAGGAGCAGTGAATACGGAGAGCGGAAAGCCCAGCTCTTGTGGGTGCTTCTGTTCACATTGATTTTTGGGGTGTTTTTCTTAGCTGCCCACTGTTGTTCGCTCTGCAGCTCCCTCCCAGCGCCTGCCTATCCGGAATTATTTATTATTAATCCCTCGGTCTGGGATCCTGGCAGGAGCGGGGAGAGGTGATTTAAACCACCTCCCTCGAGCACAGCAAATACCCTGGAGCGCTAGGACAGATGGCCAGGACTCGCTGGGGGACAAGCCCTGGCTGCAGAAACATCCCTGGGCGTCCCGTCCCCCCCGCCGCCACCGCCGCTGTCACGGCACCGCGGGCTGGCGGCAGCAGCCCCCCTGGCAGCGCGCGGCCTCATTTCCATCCATTCATGAATCCGTGACGTCAGGGCGCGTCGCTGCTTCTTTGCAGCAGGCTGCAGGGGTGTGGGGGTGGAATTTCCTTTTATTTTGCAACACTTCCTTTTTTTTTTTTTTTTTCCCCACGTCTTTCCCTTTTCCTTTCCCTTTCTCCCCCCCCCCCCCCCCCCCCCCCCTTTCTATTTGCCTCCCATCTTTCTAAACCAGGAAAATGGAGCATCGTCGCGCTGGGAGCAGGGATGCTGGTGAGTGGCCGGGGGAGACGCTGCTTGCATCGGGTGCGCGCGCGGCTCCGTGTGCGCCTCGCACCTGCCGCTGCCCGCTCGGCATTGACGCGGGGAGGACGGGGGGGATGCAGTGTTTGCCATGGGAGGGCACGGCAAAGAAGGCAGGAGGCAGCCGCACGCCATGGGGTTCTCCATCGCGGCAGGGAGATGGACTCGCCGCCCTCATCTGCACCAGAGACGTTTTTCGGTTATGGTTTTGCCCGTTATCCTCCCTGCAACACCCCCCATTAAAGGGGGAGGGGATGGCAATGGAGAATGGATATTTATGGAGCAGGCAGGGAAGGACACCAGAATTACCAGAGATGGTATAAGGAAGCCGAACTGGTTTTTTCCCTTTTTTTTTTTTTTTTTTGGCCTTCTAGGCAACTGTAATTTTTTTTTATCTTGTGAGCTAATGAATCAATTCTTCTGTAGTGTTGCAATAATGAATAATTTAAATTTCATCCTAAGATGATGGCGGGAGGTGGGGGGGGAGGTGTTTCTTGTTGTAGCGGCCTGGTAGGAATTTGCTCTTTTATTCTGGCGAGCCGTGGCTCTGGCTGCTGTGCTAACAGCTGATTTTTAACCCTCTGAACCTCTACAGAAGGAGGGAGTAGGAGCGTTTTGCCCAGTGCTGCCAATGCCCCTGGGGCAACTCTGGTCCTTTTCTTGCTTATCCAAGTGTGGAATATGGTGACTTTTGAGGGAAATGGGGGAAAATGTTCCCTGTTTTGGGGAAAACTGAAGAGTGGGAGGGACTAAGCACTGCAGCAACTTCATTAGACTGAGCGATATGTGTCTCAATAAAATAAAACTGTGTGTGCTAAACTCGTCTGTAGAACGAGGAACTGGGGTTCCTGTGTTCCTGTTAGCAGTCTGGTTTGGGAAAAGAAATCCCCAGAAAAGCCCAGTGCTTAGATTTGCAGCTGGGATTGATTTTAGGATTAACAGATAACTTAGAGCACAGAATGTCTTTATATAGAATACCTAAGAAATATCATTTCTTAGATATGCATGAGCTTCCCTAAATGTGTTTTAAAAACATGAGGTTTTGGTTTTTTTCTTCTGTATTTTTGTTTTTTTCTGCTTTCTCTTTTGTCTCCTACTGACAAGAGCTGGTAAGTGGCTTGTCTCCAGTGGATCAGAAAATTGGATAGTGATTGATTTGGGAATCTTTCCCTAGGTAAGCAGTTGCACAATTAGCATTTATGAAAATATGGTTCTGCTCGAGGTAGTGGCAGCATAAGAAAGGTTTTTTAGTGTTTCCTGTTCTTTTTTTTCTCTGCAAAATTTTCTGGATTTCTGCAGGCAATATAGGAAAGGAACCATGGTCAGACTGGAAGACTGGAGAGAACTGACCCCGTCACAGGCTTTCAGCAGGTTAGGTGTGTGAAACAGGTTTGCAACTGCTCAAAACCACAAAAACTTTAAATAAACCTGGTTTGTGAAAGGGCATTTGATGTCAGTCCTGGAAACAGTTTTAAGAGCAGGAGGGAAAGTGCGTGACCCTGGTGATGCACAGACTACTTTGGCCAGACCTTGCTTGAGAGACTGCACTTGAAGGAAAGTGCGTTGGACTTCCCTGGTTTTAAGACTTCTCCTCAGTGTCTCAGCCCCAGAGTGACCCAAAATGCCCCTGAATTTGCGTGGAGGCGGATGTCCCCTCCAAGCTGGAGATGGAAGTGCTACCTGGATTTACTCCTGCGCCAACGAATGCTCTGCAGTGCTTGGACCTCCATCCTCCACGCCTGCTTCCAAGATATCTGCAAGGCCGGGGGTGGGAGTGGATTCCAAGGCGCTGGTGGCCCCTGGGAGCAGGGAAAAGGAGAGACTGGTACCTAGGGCCAGTCTGACACCTCGTGTGGTTTCACGTGAGATTTTGAGTCGTTCTTTGCATTGCTGAAAATAGCACCTTGGTGTTGATCTTCATGCTCAAGGATCTCTCAGCTGTTAATTAAACTTTGCACTACTCCTTGGGGGGAAAATACAATATTTTGGTTTTATGAGTGGAGGAAACAACAAAGTGGGGTTTGGTGGTGGTCATAGTGTGTTTTAATGGCTGAATAGGGTATTGCTAAGGAAGCTCTAGGGTGTCTGTGAGCTTAGCTTTGAATTTGGCTTTTGCAGTTGCAGCGTCTTTGAGTTTAAATGCTGTAATTGGTTGTTGTTATTTAGCAATATAACGTGAATCTTTAATGAGGACAAAATTGCGGAATTTTGCCAGGTGAAGAGCAAGAAGGACTAGAGCAAAACCGCAAAGCTGTGACTGGGTTTTAAATGGTGCTTTGTGCCATGAAGACAGCTGGAAAGATGAAAGAGCAGAGTGTCGTCGTAGGTTGTTTCCCAGTTTTTTTGCAACGTAGCTTCTTGTAGTAATTCAGGAGTTTGAGAGACTGAGCACGATTTAGTCTTACCTTTATGCCAGCTAATGGTTTGGAAACAGTGTCATTCAGCCCCCAGTGCAGGTGGTCCAAGGACCATCAGGCATCGCAGAATTACATCTGTTCAACACCTGCATGCAGCAACATGCACACACACAGCCAAGCAAGGAGAAACAGAAGCGGCAAACGGGCGTTGGGAGCTGAATTTCACGCTGTAAAATCATCTTGGCAGTGCTGCACAACGCATCCTTGGTGTACCACCCTCTCCCTGCACCCCCGTGGTAGGCGCTTGTCCCTGTTTCCATCAGGCCTCCACGCAGGAGCGTCGTGAAGGGGGCCGCTTTGCGCCGGCAGCATCACGGAGCGCCCGAGTCCCGCAGCGAGCACAAGGCTCATTATGCAACGTCCCTTCTCTCCTCTGGCAGCAGCTTATGCAATGGGCCCCGAGAAAGCAGAGCCTTGGGTGACCGCAGCAGCGCTTCAGCACGCCCAGAAACACCCTCGGTGGCAGAGGGGGAGCATTCCTGGTGGGAGCACTGAAAACTCCCCCGTACATAAGCAGCTTGTTCCACGCACGGTGCTCGGTGGAGCTGCTGAGTGTGCAGGTGAAGCCGGAGTCAACCCAGCGCTCTCGGAAACGAGGCCAGGAGGTCTCGCAGAGGCGGCGCCGGTTCCTGGACTGCCTTGTTTACCCCAGGAAAAGTGGATGCTTGATTTTTCTTTCTCCAAATCACATATTCTTTCCTGAACACCCCTCGCCAATTAGTGATCATATGGTGAAGGGGGTCATGGTTAAGTGTTTATCCTGTGGTTGTGGAGGTGGAAATCCCTTCCTCTGCCGAGAGCCAGTGCAGGTGCCCGAGTTTCATGGAACAGGAAGAGTCAGCATGGTTCTTGGAAGGGGCAGTGATGCCCTGGGAACTTACTCCAGCTTTCTGAAGGAGTTGAGAACACGTGAACAAAGAGCTAAGTGAGGCACACTGAGATGATTTTGACAAGCAACTCTCTCTTTACTAGGTGGTCTCAAAGAAATGTCATAGTTAGAGCCTGATGGGACAATAGTAATCGTTAAATGGTATGGAATAAGAGTAGGGTTAAATAGACATTAATGTTGAACAACTTTTCCCTGAAGAAGTTGTCATCGTAGAGCTGTTCTGGAGATTGCTCATTCTCTTTTTTGCCTTTCGCCTCACTTAGGAACACTCAGAAGCCCGTGCATTTCTCTGTGAAAACAAACTCTTCGGGAGAGCAAAAAAGTTGCAGAGAGTACTAGAAAACTCTCATGGAAGTGGATGATAAGGTTACAGTGAAATTCAATGTTGATGAGATACCATTTAATCTTAACATTGTGTATAGAGGAATTAGCTTCTGAGCTAACTTCTCTCTCAAGAGTGAGATTTGAAGGTCCTAGCAGACCTATGGAAAAATTAGTATACCGCAGTGTGCTTTGAAATCTCATAGGATTTATCAAGTAATTATTAGGTAAAAATTGAAAGCAGAAACATTTTCCTTCTGCCTTTGTGTGTCCCTGTTGTGACCCACACCTGTAATTTTGTCTGGGATGTTAGTCTAAGGTGACAGCGAAGAAATGGAAAAGGTGCTCAGAGGGGTGATGCAGGGGCCTGTACAACTGCTACGGGGTGGGTGAGCAGGCAGAGGGGGAAAGGGGCTGCCAGAGGGGAGGATGTGGTGGACACTCCCTGAGAACATCCAGACAGAACATCCAGAAGACAGATGTTGTTGAGACTGTGATCAAGTGTCTGTTTTACGAATGGAGTTAGCAGGTAAGGGATTGGTTCCTTGGTTCCTGTGTGGCGTAGATTCTCCTTCGCTATGGTCTGACTGCTGCTTCTTTCTGTTCTGAAGGCTTCTTTGGAATATCTAAGGTGCACAGCAAACCTCCCGCTGGCTCTTCACAGCACTCGATTTCAGCTATTCTGAATGTTTCTTGGCTGCTGCACCGCGTTATTTTTGTCTGCAAAGGTTCAGACCAGAGAGGTAGGAAGGGTTGTTTTTCTTGTGCATATCATTGTAATGTATTTTTGTCTCTTTGTCTCTGCAAAAGCATTTTTGCCAAAAACGGCAAATTCCTATTTTGTTTGGGGATGCAGACTGGACAAACTGAGTAAAGGCTGTAAGGCTGATTTAAATCAACAGGCACATGAATCCTCATTTTTGCTGTCATAGATTGGAAGTAGCTTCCTACAACACGCAGTTACACACCTGGCATTTCACATGCTTGATCCCTGTGGCTGCGTTGAAGTGTCCTGCAAACATTTGAGCATCTGATAGATGTGGAGCCTGAGCAATAGCTACCACGTAGCTTCGGAGATACTGGGACTTTATAAGCAGCTTTCCAGTGGTTTTGTGCCGGCTGCACCTTGGAGTGAGTGGTGTTAGAGTGGTGTCCCAAGCCCAGAGCGTTGTGCTCGTATGAGGAGGGGACGTTACAGACTGCAATAGTGTTACCAGTGCAGAGAGGCCTCGCTGCATCGCCAGACCCGACGTAGCCGCTGGGATGCAGGAGGAAAAGTCGGTGTAGCAGGAAAACCCCACGTGGCTCCAGGTGTGAGCGTGACAGAACTTCCAGCGTCCTGGATGTGCCGCGTATCAGCCGGCTGCCTTCTGCCATGCACCGCTTTGCGGGCTGTAAATGGGGATCAGAGGAATACATTAAGTGCCTTGATTTCCTTGGATGTTGGAAGTGCGAGCGCAGGACGAGTTTGACTCCATGACATGAGGAACAGCATTTTGGGGCAATTTCCCTGATTTTCCTGGACCCTCGTGCTGTCGGTTATGTGTGGGCAGCCTCTGCAGCATGCAGAGCTTTTTGGGTTTGGGCTGGGCTGGAGTTGTGCTTTGCTGCTCTATTTTTAACAGGGCTCCTTAGAGGAGAAGCTTTTGCTGTGGTCTGACATGTTGAGGTGCCCTCCAGGCACGGCAGGACTTGGCTTGGGAAAACGCTTTGCCTGCGAAGGGAGGTATTTGCAGCAGCGTGGGGTTGTTCAAGAGGACAGCGAGCTTTAGAGCTCCTTATAGGCCTAAAATACCTTTTTTTTTTTTTTGCCAGGGAGTGCATGAACTCCTCCAAACAGCTCAGCTGGGAGGTTCTGCCTGGGTGTCCGCTGCCGCAGAAGCACGTGGTGGTGTCGGGCTGTCTCGGGCAGGCGTGCGAGGGGCTGCCAGCCTGCACTCGGAGCCCGCTGCAGCGTGGGCATCGCCGAGGGAAAAGGCAGCCCAGCTCCACCACCCTGCCCGCCGTGGAGGTTCGGAGGGCGCAGGGAGGCCATGGGGAAAGCCCAAACGGCAGAAAATCTGCATAGGTTTTCTGCATAGACATCAGGAAAAGGGTTTTCTTTACCTTGAAAGAAACTGATACATATAAATATAAACGTATATGTGCATCTATATGGAGCTCAGTATTACATAGCTCAGCAATACCATGAGTGCTCTGACAAAAGAAATAAGGGAGACAGGACAATGAAGCTTGAAAAGTTGCCTTCATCTGCTCTTCAATGAGATGGCGAGGTCAAAGAAAACCTGATTTGTCTGTGGGAAATGAAATTTTGCGAGGGGGAGATGTTCCTTGTAATTTATTTGTAATAGGATTTATTGTAATAGGAGACTGTTTGAAAAAAAAAGTCATTACCCCGGTAAGCCAGTGTTAACGCGGCGTGGCAGCAGCCGTCTCCTCCAGCGGTCTGGAACCGTTCCCTTCGTTTCAGCTGGGTCCACAGTCCTTTGGGAACACCAACCGCCTCCTCATACCCTCAATGCAGGGAGTTCCCTGCAACCCCCAGAAATCAGTAGTGAGTACCTACCTGGGGCTCTGTGGTGCCGCTTTGGACGTGGGTGTTGAACTTGTGCATGGCTCCTATCTCATCCTGCATGAGACCAGTATGGTGGGATCTGGTAGCTGTATCTGCCTTTACCTCGAAGCATGGGTGCCGTGATCAGGGTGATGTGTCAGCATCGTGGGGCTTCGTGTACCAGCAGAAGGTAAAAGGGAAGCTTAACTTGCTAAGCAGTGCTGGGAAGTGCATTGCTGAGGGTGGCATACCCTGGTAATCCATTTGGAAACTAGGAAGACATGAAACGTGCAATTCGGTACGAGAGCTGCGCTCTCGCCGTTAAAGCAGGAGGCAGCAAACCGCATGGGAAGGCTAGAGCGAAATCCCAGCCCGCATGGAGTAGGGTGTTTGGGGAGCCACCGAGCAGCAAAAGCATTTTATCTTCTAAATCCTCTTTAGTGATTTGTGCTGCTTCCGTTACCTAAATTTGGAAGGCTTTACTTGGAATGCTTTTTGCTCACCTTGCTTTCACTCTTATTCTAGGGTTTCTTGCAGGGGAGAATGCGGCTGAGCTTTTTTGCAGGTTGCCTAATGTTCCATGGTGTAAAAGCGATTCCTCTGTAGGGATGCCAGCCACGGCTTGCTTTTTTGTAAGAATGCGTTTGGCTTTCTGTGGCTCTTGGATATGAGCAGGGACAGCAGCCAGGAGCACCGAGCTGGGGTGGTTTTGGCGTTTCTGAAACCGGAGACCCCACGCTGCAAGGTTGGTTCCGGGTAGGTTGGGGAGGAGCCATTCCCAAGTTTAATTGGGCAACTTTACAACCTCAGTGGCATTCTCTTAATGACACTTCCATGCAGCCTCCATGTGAGCAGGCAGAAATAGGTGGAGATAAAACAGGTTCCTGGATGTTCCACCTGGACACTCGTCTCCCACAGATGCTGCTGTGCAAGGAGGGACTGACACAGCACGATAGAGCTTTCCAGACACTGACTCCAAGTTCTTATCTCGCGTCTCGGAAGTGATTTCATCTTGAGAAGCTCTGGGCCATGAGCTGTTCCCTGACGATTGGCTGCAGGCGACCTAGCCACCTTGTTCTTCCTTTCAGTGGCTGTGTACAGAGCTCAGGACTTTGTACCCCACACGATTATCTTGCTTTTGTACAAAATAGTTTCTCTTTGCTTTTTTTTTTTTTCCTTTCCCCTCTCCACATCAGGTGAAATTTAAGATCAGCCTTTGTTCTGCTCCAGGCTGACTGCACTTAACCATTCCTGGCACCAAGTCAGAGTTTGTTTTTGTTGTTTCTCCAGAGGTGGATCTGGCTTGCAGGAAAAGACTGTTAGGGAGAGCGAGTCGTAGGCAGAGAGAGATGGAAGGACTTCTCAAAAAGGATGCACATTCTCGATTTGTATACAGGCTGCCTGTGACTTTGAGCAGGGTAGCAGTAGGAGATGCTCTTCAGGCTACATTGACATTGGAAAGGAGAAAAGTAAAGGACTAGAATGGTCCCGACTAAGTGGAGCTGTGTGAGAGCAGGTACGAGCCATCCTTGGGTGGCTTTGGGACGCAGGTATCCCTGGGCTTTGGTTCTCTCACAGAGTTACCGAGGGATTGCAGGGGAATCCTGTGTCAGTCCCCTGGACTCACCCCCTGCCAGAGCTAGGGAACTCCTGAGGGCTCCCTGCAGCCTTTTAAAGGCTCTGTAGTTAGCGTGAGGAGATGGTTCTTTGCTCTAAGAAGTCTGTCTTGACCTTTGGGCTTTTTGGTAAAAATTGTGATATTTCTTTCCCAGATAATTTTTGCTGTAGATTACTGAGAAAAAGCTTCCCAGGGCCATGATTGTGCTTTGTGTGAGTGGAGTTTCTGTAGGAGTCATTTATTTCCTTCGTTTATATAATAACTTACTAAGTAACAGCAGTCCGCTGGTATTGCTAGTTAATTATCAGCCCATCTTTGCAGAAGTGCTTTGTGAAAATACTTTAATTGGAAAATTGTTCTTTTTTTCCTCTCATTCCAGGTACTGGGTCCCCATGTCGCATCTGAATGGCGTTTTGCTAATACTCTAAGTACCAAATCAGCCCATCTTCTTGATGCACCCTCACAGCATCATGGCCAGTACTCAGGAGCGCCTGAGCTTGTCTTCCTCTCCCAACTCGATGGGCAAAGCTTTCTGTGAGGAGAAAGACTTCAGCAGGTTCCACGATGAGCACCCGTCTGCAGGCGCCCACCCGTCGCCCGAGCTCCTAGAGGACGTGCGCGAGAAGGGCTTACTGCACGCGGAGCTCATGGAGAATGTGAGCAGCCCCGTGACGGCCACGGTGCTGACCAGCATCAGCGAGGACTCCAGGGACCAGTTTGAGAACAGCGTGCTGCAGCTGCGCGAGCAGGAGGAACCCGAAACACCCCTTCCTCAGGGCAACAGGAACACTGTGGACGGAGAAAGCAACAGCGGAGCGGATGACGTTAAAGTCCAGTTCAACAGATCGGGCAGTGGCAGCGGTGGGTTTCTTGAGGGACTTTTTGGCTGCCTGAGGCCAGTGTGGAACATCATAGGCAAGGCATATTCCACGGACTACAAGCTGCAACAGCAAGGTAAGCAGGGGAGCCAGGCTTCGTTTCTCGTGATGCGAATATGTGAAGAGGCCTAGGTCTATCCCCAGCTCTCTGTGTGACTGTGTTTTTCTGCTATTGCCCTCTCCTGGGTTTGCTAACAGAAACCCTGTATATACATCCAGCAGCCATCATCTGCAGCAATGGCTGCTAGTGATGGAGGAAAAACCTGCGTGTTCTATGCCATGCCTTGGACCCTTGTGGCAGTCTGAAGTTAAACCAAGCATTTGCAAAAGTAAGGGTTAGGAATAACTGTGGCAAACACAGGGTTCCTACCAGCTTCTTTGCTTTTGTACTCTTCTCGTGCTCCGTGAGCTTGGCACGGGCCCTTCTCCTGCACGTATTTGTGAAGACTGTGTGCCAGCAGAAGTACTGCTTATCTGTGAGCGTGTTGCTTCCGGACCTGTTGATCAGGAATAGATTGCACTTTTTTAGTATATTTCCATGCAAAGATATGTAGTTTAGGACCAAATGTCCCAAATAATCACATACTTTTGTTTTTAGTGGCTCCTGAATGCTGAGAGGCTGAGAGTCTAATGCCTGCGGTGTCTAATTTCTCCCCTAGCACAGCAGGAGGGGAAAGGCAGATGGGAATAGAACAAGCCCTTGTTTGAATTAAGGAGCTGAACTGCTTGAACTCCTTACCAGGAGTGGGAGCAACCTGGCGTGGCACCAGGCCGCATTCTCCTGTGTGGCCGTTGTCACGACTCGGGGTTAGTGAAATGGTTTTCTGACGTGGACAAGCTGCTGGAAAATCCGTCGTTAGCATTTGAGATCGTTTGTACCCGAGGCGTGGTGTTTTAGCGGGAAAAACGGTGAAAACGAGGGTTTGTGTGGACAAGTTTCCTGTAAAATAAATATAAAATTTCCTAGTTGAACATATAGGTGTGAGTGATTGGGGAGCCTCTCTTGTAAAGGCAAAGGAGCTGCTGAATGGTCAACGTCATCCAAAGGAGACTGCTTTCAGCATATCGATGTGAGGCCTCTTTGGCTTGTATGCCCAATTTCTTTATGTGAAGCTGACCCTTTCCAAGGAAAGGACGTGCTTGCTTGCTCTCTAGCAACAAATAACAATTTTTGTTATAACCTGATGTGATGAAGAGAACACAACGTGCAGTGTGTGTGGTGCTTTCAAATGAATGTTCATAATTTGGGGCATCATTTGGACAGGTCTCCCCCTCCAGCTGCCCTGGAGACCTCAGCGTAACACGTGCTTTGATGGTCTCAAGGGGACCCCTTCTGTTGGGTGGAAGTTGATCACAGAGAAGATTTTTAAGCACTCACTCATGTAAATGAACTGCTGGAAATGTATTTTAGGGAATCTGCTTAGAGCTCCCGTTGGTAGGTGGGTGGATTTACCCTCGTTGCGTTCGTTTGTGCGTAAACCTGGTGAGCAAGGTGCTGTATCTAGTGTGTGATATTATTTGTGACTTTTTGGAAGTCAGGGATGCCTTTTGTCATGATGCCGGTGCTGGTGAGCGGCCAGTGCTGGCAAACCACAAATACCTGTTTCAAACAGGTTGACTTCATGGCTGGGCCTGAGGGCTCCGATGCTTCCTTGCCATGGTAAACACATTCCCATTGTTCTGCTCGGATTGTTCTTAATCCCTGTAGAAACACGAGCTCTTGCTCTGCTGTCCTCTTGCTGATAAACTTGCACTTATTCAGAGGAAATTTCTCACAGCTCTGTTCAGGGTGAGCCTGGAGTACAAACTGCCCCACCACAGTGGCAAGGGACCATCTCTTTCATCTGCTGGAGAATATGAAGGGTCAGGAGAGCTACCCCAAGCCTGAGGCCGTGCAGTCTCGGAAGACATTGAGCCAAGCGGTTTGTTACCCTTCCAAAACGGGCTTGGCAGGACAGCCCAGCCTCAACCAGGGTGTGCAACCACATCTCTTGTTTTACTTTCAGGCTACTGGGGCCAGCTTTGCACAGGCGGTGGTGGAACTTTGCAAGCTGCTCTCCAGGAAAGGTCTAGGATCTTGGTTCCCAGCAGTACTTGGATGCCTCTCCGGTGGTGCCTCCCAAGTCCTCTCCTTTCCAGCCTTGCCCCTCAGTGGAACCGTGAACTTGATTTTTTCAACGCTGAATCTTGCCAGTGTCCTTGAGGGGAGTTCTGAGAGCTGTAGAGAGCGTTTACCTGGGGAGTTTATATATGTTTCTTAATTAATGAGTGAGTTTGTGTTGTAGCAGACCACCCCAGCTCGCATCACTGATACTAACAGGCCTTGGTTTCCAGATGAACATAGTTCCCTGCTTTTCTTGCCCAGCCTCAGTTTCTCAGGGAAGTTTTTCAGTGCTCATTGTATTTTGTGAGCCAAATTCGTCTCTGATGCTGGCTGTCCAGAAACAGAGTGACATGTTCCTGTACAATGAAAGGGTTTTTAATGTTGGGAGTTTATTTTAATATGTTTTTCCCTGATGCTGTATGGGCTGGCTCTTTGTTCTGCTTGAATTTCCAGCAGCTGCAGGATGCTTCCCCAGGGAGGATGTGATTGCTGCTCCCCTAGCCCTTTTCCCTGAGCCCTGGCCCTACTCTCAGGGATCAGGTGGGAAATTCAGACCCTGCCCCATCAGGAAAGGATCTTTCTTACCAAATATACCCTGTGTGACTTTGCTGGAGCCAGGTATGAACACTTGCTGACTTTGTTTGCAGTCTCTGTACTTTTACCTTTGTAAAAGGCTGTAAGGAATATGAAGAGAAATTAAGGCTCCTAAGTGATATCAGCCATTACTAGGCATAGACTGTGAGTGCTTCAGGGAAAACCCCCACAGTTTTGTCATTTATTTCAAGCAGAATCATTTTTTTTTCCCGTGCAAGGAAACTATGATTTCATTACAGTGTAATAGTTTCAGTACTGCCTGGCTAAAAACACAATTCATCGAGGAGCACAAAACAGCAGCCATATAGGCTGCCATCTTTCAAAGGCAGTGTATTTATGAATTAAAAATAAATACAGATCCTCTCTTTTTTTTTCTATGAATGCATTATTTAATTCAAGGACTGTCTTAAAGAATAAGAAGTGTTTGAGTTGCGTGAAGAAAAACACTTTATTTTAAAATACTCGAATGACTTGTGGTCAGAGTAGTGGTTGTAGCACATGGAATGCACATTTCATGGATTGGTTTGTGGGAATGGCTCAGGATGAGAAGCAGCACAAAAGTTACCCGTATTTATCAGGTCCTTGTGGTGATCTGGGAAATGGAAGATGGGGCTTGACCACCACCTGTCCTCAAGGACTGGGGGACACCAGCGGTCCCCAGGTCCGCGCTGCAGGCACTCTTCTCCTTTCCATAACCTCCTGCAACGTGAGGTTGCAGGCACGTGTCTATGAAAAATGCTGTTGTGTGTGAAGGGATGTAAGCTGAAGACTGAACTTTGCCCTGCCCAGTCAATGGGAGTTCTGAGCTGTGGATTAGTACTTGTTCCCATAGCTCAGTGAGCAGCGTGGGGCAGAAGGAGACATGTCTTTGTAGCCATTGGGAATAGCGTTCCATACAGACATGGCTCGATTTCAGAAATAAGTAGGTTAATTCTTGCTGCTGCTGCTGAATGTGTTTGTACTCTAAGCTTAAATCTCTCGAGTTAACGAAATTACTGTTTGTGTGATGTTAAGGTAATTTAAAGATAACATGTTGAAGCTTTCTCTTCTGATGGGCACAAGTGTCTTGCAGGGGTTTAAACCATGTTATTGGACTGCTCTAGCAGCACCCCAACAAGATGCGTGCAGGGTTTTTTTTTTTTCATCTGTGCTTTCCAAGGAGAGTGTGTGCTCCAAAGCAGGTGCTGCTGTTCTTGGCAGGTTGGGAGCAGAGGAACACTGTCGAAGGTGCAAACACGGTGTCTCAGGCCCGTTAAGTTGTTGCCTGCCGAGTTGGTGCAGCTCGCCTAACTGCTGAAAGGAGGTGATGGCTCTGAGGAAAAGCAGCAGAGAGGGGGAGCAGAATTAGGCTAAAGGCAGGTGATATGGGAGAAGGGGGTACTGACACTCCCTGCTGTATCATGGGGAGATCCTGCCTCTCTCCCCCAGCAAAATCTACCTGCAGAGCTGTCCAGGGAGGTGGCAGGTGCTGCCCCAGGGTGACCTCGTGGCTGAAGAGTTTTGTGAGCCGGTTCTTTGAAACTCTTCCCTTGCTTACCTGTCCCTAGATACGTGGGAGGTGCCATTCGAGGAGATATCAGAGCTGCAGTGGCTGGGCAGCGGCGCGCAGGGTGCTGTTTTCCTGGGCAAATTCCGAGCAGAGGAGGTGGCCATCAAGAAAGTGAGAGACCAGAACGAGACGGATATCAAGCACTTGCGGAAGCTCAAACATCCGAACATCATTGCCTTCAAGTAGGTTGTGGTGTCTGCCAGAACTGTATTAACACCATCCCTATCAAGGGAAGGGGTCGTAGCTCTCACGCTCTGGCCAACTTTTTAATTCCAGGAATCAAGTCCTCTGTAGGACAGAGTGGGAAGTTGCCCTTTGCTTCCTCTTTCAAACTGGCCATTGCTGGGAAAAGGGAAGCTGTGGACCCCACTCCTGCCTAGTGTTGCCTTTTGGGTACACTAAAAAAATGCATGCTGTGAACCTCGTGCCCATGTGCAGGTAATCCAAGGAAAGCACTTGCAGTCTCCAGTGGGATTCCTCATGTGCAAAGCACGTCAAAAATGTTCTCCCTTCCCACTCAATAAGGACAGATGGTAGCCAAACCTTGCCCAGGCAGAGCAAGTAGGTTTCTCTCCCAGCCCTTGATTACCGAATTTAAGAGCTGCCCTGAGGGTTGGCCTGTGTGGATCCTCACTCAGTGTTTCCTTGGCAGGGGAGTTTGCACTCAAGCTCCGTGCTACTGCATCATCATGGAGTACTGTGCGCACGGGCAGCTCTACGAGGTCCTGCGCGCGGGGCGGAAGGTTACCCCGCGGCTGCTGGTGGACTGGTCCACGGGGATTGCCAGTGGCATGAACTACCTGCACCTTCACAAAATCATCCATCGAGACCTCAAGTCACCAAAGTGAGTCTCTGGCTCCTTTAATCATCCCCTGGTATTTGAACTTCGGTTGCTTTAGCATGGCTTGCTGATTTGCAAGTGTGGATCCGATGGGTTGGACCCCTGGATTTGTGAATTTAACTGTGGGACTTAGCTTTAGTGTTCAAAGACCACACTGGCCTTCACTCACTTCAGAGTGCCTCAGTTAGTTCCAAGAGTAAGTGCTACATGCAGCACTCTGTCCTAGCAGGAACTGGAGATCTGTAGGTCTGTTCCTGAAAGCCTCTTGTAGAACTAGAAAAATATCAGGGTGCTGACTGCTTGGTTTCTTCTTTCCAGCGTTTTAGTTACACACACAGATGCCGTCAAAATCTCCGATTTTGGTACATCTAAAGAACTTAGTGATAAAAGTACAAAAATGTCATTTGCGGGTACTGTGGCTTGGATGGCCCCGGAGGTGATACGCAATGAGCCTGTCTCTGAAAAGGTGGATATCTGGTGAGTAATACTGTTGTTTTAATTAAGTGTTTTCCCTTTGTTTAGCCACTTTCTTTCCCAATGTTCATGTATTCGGTGCTTTATTTTTTTGTTACCCTAGGGATGGGGATAGTTTGCTCTCTGGAGTGTTTCATTCTCAAAAGGTGTTCCTAGGGTCCTGAACCCTGTCACTGAGCCATGGGCTCCTTAGCTCCTTTTCCCAAAGACTTGCAGATGTTGCTCTCTTTGGTGTGAATGCAAACTCAAGCACCGTGCCCCGACGTCAGTATGTGTCACTGCCATGGTTCCTGTGTCACCCCTTCCTTCTGCTCCCAAATATGATGGCCTCTTGAGGGTTACATGCAGCGAGGCAATAAGGCATGTTTGGCTTTTGCCATTTGCACAATGAGAGAGAAGCAGCTGGCTCCTTCGTGGCGATAGAGCGACAGGCTTGCGTGGAGGAAGTGGTAAGTTCTCCTCTATCAGAGAGGCAACAATTGTTCAAACTCGTCTTTGACATCTGTCCCTCCTCAAGATGAGTAAAAGTCCACAAATGAGAATGATTCCGAAGCCACTTACGTGTCCTCTCTCTCTCTCATCTTTAACAGCATGCTTAAAAAAAATATCTAGAATCTTATCAGGGGTCTTGAAAATCCTATGTTGGGTCTTAATCAGAACAAACCAGATGGGGTTTCCTGGTAGCTTGTCCACACAACTGGGATCTCCTTTCTTGCAGCCCACAGGAAAAAAAAAAATCCAAGGGAAAAGAAAATCATATTCTGAATTTGTTAATGTGCAGTTCTGTATCCTGACTGTTGTTCACATCATGACTATTTGTCCCTGGGGTGGTCTTTCCTACTTAATAAAAATAATTCAGTGTAGTCCAAGGCAGGAAAGGTGGTGCCACTTTCCACCTGGCTTGGCTCGAGAGCAGAACTGGCACCTGGGGGTATGCAGGACGCAGGTGAGGAGATGCCTGTGGGTGGCTGCACCTTCTCTCTTAGCTCAGGTCAGTCTTAACGTGCTGTCTCAGGGCAGGTGGTTCATGGCTTTGGTCCTTACTTGGCGGTGAGCTCCTGTTCTTTTTAATTGTGGGAGTTTGTCGTTCTCTCTCCAGGTTATTGCTGAAGAGCCATTCCAGGTGAAATCACACCTGGTTTTGATAGTTGTGTTTGCACATGTTGCATTTGCTACTTTGTTTCTGCCTTGCAGCAGATAACAGTGATGAGTCTCATAAGCATCTGAAGCACCTATCTAGGTGTATTATGGGTGGCTGAGTATGCACAGCAGCAAGGGGAGCTTTGGCTAGGAAAAGAAAAGTTAAGTGACATAAAACCACAACTTTGCACATATGAATTCTGGCTATCCTCTGTTAGATGATCTGCTCTTACCATAATGCGATAGCTACTCTTGATTCGATGCTAGTATTTAAACACTGTTGTATCTACTTGCAGCTCCAGATTGTGCTTCTGTTAAATCTCATTCACATAGAAGTTTTACCTTCATTCTTTTTTTTTTTTTTTTTTTTTTTTTTTTTTTTTTTTTGTTTAATAGGTTGTTTGGGGTTGTTTTGTGGGAACTGCTTACAGGAGAGATTCCCTACAAGGATGTGGACTCCTCTGCCATCATCTGGGGTGTGGGCAGCAACAGCCTGCATCTTCCTGTCCCATCCACCTGTCCGGATGGCTTCAAAATCCTCATGAAGCAAACCTGGTAAGAGCCTTGCTCCTGTGTGTCATAAGAGCTGACAGCAGCTCTTGCCAGACCTATAGACAACCCCGTGAGACAAGGGTCAGGGTTAGAGGGTTGAGCCCAGAGCACGAGATTCTGCCACTCGACACAAGGTTAGGGGTTGTCAGGGTTGGACAGTGTTATTGACTCGATCTCATGTTAATAACTGGTCTGGTTTGTTCCAGGCAGAGCAAACCCCGGAATCGCCCCTCATTCCGACAGACACTGATGCACCTGGATATTGCCTCTGCTGATGTGCTGGCCACTCCTCAGGAAACCTACTTCAAATCACAGGTAGCTGGAGAATGGCTGTAACCCGTGAGCCCTGGAGTTGACACCAAGAGTCTCATTCCAGGAACTGCATTTGTGCAACAAAGTCATAACCCATGATTTTAGTTTGATTCTTGAGGGGAAGGAAGCTGATGTGTGTTCAAAAGTCTCTTACCCAGACTTTCACAGGCTGAGACATCTGCTAGCTTTTGTCAGAAACTCAGCGTTGTCTCATTCCTCGTGTCTCTGGAGAATGCTGACTTCAAATGTTCTGGTCCCAGCTGTGTCTGCTTGAGCAGGAAACTGGAAGGCTGTGAGAAGAAACACTGCATTTATTAGTGAGGATGAGTAGGGCAGCAGAAGGACAAAGAGCTGTCTCAGAGTGATGAAGGGATGTGGGGATACTTGGGAAAGATCTAAAAGGTTGTTCTTAGAGATTCCTTTGAGTCCTTCCCAGTTGGCTTCTCTCAAGTTGGGAATGAAGATGAGTGAAGAACAAACCTTGCCTCAAGTATCAAGGATCTGCAGTGTTCAGGATGTGTGTAAATGGGTGGCTTTTATTAAGGAGCAAGGGCTTCAAAGGACAGTTAGTATCATCCTAACAGCACTCATCTTTTTAATGAATAGAGCTGTGGAAGTGATTGACCTTTCAATTTATTTTAAGTGCCAAAAAGGAAGAAAATCTTTGAAAAGAACTTTTGGAGTTTGAGGGCTTTCTATATATAAAGACAAGTGCAAGTATCTTTAGTGAACTAATTGGAAATACCAGTTGAAAATACCGGAATGAAACATGTTGCAGCACTTTCACCCAAATAACTCAGCTAGAGCAGAATTTCCACATCAATCTGCAATTCCTGCAAAGAATGTTGCCCACTAATTTTCTTCTGGAGTGAGCAGAGTGCTCAGTGCATTGTGAATACCTCAGAGTAAATTATTTCCCTAGGCTGAATGGCGAGAAGAAGTGAAGAAACACTTTGAGAAAATTAAAAGTGAAGGAACCTGTATCCACCGGCTAGATGAAGAATTGATTCGTCGTCGAAGAGAAGAGCTCAGGTTTGTGGACAGTCTTTTATGCTTCCTGCTTGATTTTTTTTTTCCCCATCCAATCTTTTCTTCCTGCTGGCTCCATGCTGAAGTTCCTGCTGGCATGCTCTAAGGAACTGCCTGCTTTCTTTGGATTAGTTATTTCCAGAGAAGTGAACCTACCCCTAACGTATCAGTGCGTCTAAATTGATTTTGAATATTAGACTGAATTAAAAATGAAAGCATAAAGTTTGCGTGTTATCTTCTCTGCTATGGATTTGCAAGGAGAGTTGTGAAAAGAGAAAGATAAAACACCAAGTAGCAGCTCTGTGTTGAACTCGAGAAACTAAAGGAAACCTTTTTCAGCCAGTTTGACGTAGTTGTTGATCAGTGTTGCTTGAGCCTGGGAAGCTTCTGAAGGCCGCAGCTTTCCATCTTGGTTCAAGATGTCTTATGCCACCACACTGTAGTTTTAGAGACGTGCTGGGGTTTTTTTGAAATATAAATGGATGACAACCATCCCTGCTCTTCCCGTAGTGTAAATGGCAAGCTGGACACTGAGAAGACCTTTTCCTAAATCTTTCCTTGTTCTCCTCTCTTGGTCTAGATGCAGAGAACTGTGGAATATTGGGGTTTTTTTTTTCTTTTGTCTTTGCAGGCATGCGTTGGATATCCGTGAACACTATGAGAGGAAGCTGGAGCGGGCCAATAACTTATACATGGAGCTCAGTGCAATTATGCTGCAGCTGGAGGTCCGCGAGAAGGAGCTCCTAAAGTGCGTATCTCCAGGCAGAACGGTACATTGCAGACTTGGCAGGGGGCATAGAGGGGAATGAAACGCTGCTTCGTTTCTGTGTGGTCATGCTTGCAGATTTGATCTCCACATGGACATGCTTCCAGGGCTAAAGAAAGAGTTGGAGAGACACCTGGTAAGATTACTGCAGACCACCTTGTGCACACTCAGTGTTTACCAACTGAGAGAAAAGCACCTTTCCATTTGGTGTTGGTATCCTTTGGCTCCTTGGTAGAGAAAGAGGCAGATTATTCAGAATAGTCTATTTTTTTTCCAGAGGAAAGGACCTAGCTGTGCACTCAGCTGTAGCTGTGAAACAGGCACGATGCGGGCTCACAGAGCTGCGCTTCCTCCAGCAGCAGCTGCAATTAGATAGAGGAAAGAGAACTGATTTTTTTTGTTGTTGTTGTTTTTTCTTCCCCAATATTTCAGGAGGGAACAAGCAGTGGAAAAGAAGTACCCTGGAACTTATAAACGCCATCCAGTCAGACCAATAATCCACCCCAATACAGTGGAGAAGCTGATGAAGAGGAAAGGGGTCTCCCATAAACCAGGCAGCCAGACTAAACGGTAAGAAGTGGCAACCCAGTCACTAGGAAGCAACTGTAGATCCCCACTGAAATGAGCAGGCAACTTGTGTCCCTTTGAGACTGGTGTTAACTCGGGACAGGTCAAAGTAGTGTTTTCTCTTGGGCTTGGTGTGGTCCTCAAAACCACAATTGGTTCATTACCTTAAGAAAAAAGGTACAAATCCCACCTTTCCTTTTAGCTGGATGATACTCTAGAACCACTTGGTCAAATTTTTCTGAGGTGATGGTGTCCTGGCAGGAGATATCTGATGTGTCTCTTGAATTTCTTATGGTCCAAGCAAAGAAGAATTAGCTTGTCCTTGACCTGGATATTAGTAAGCAGGATGAGGGGTTGTGGAAATCAGCCAGTCCTCAGGGAGGATGGATTTGTTGCCTGGGAATTAAATTGAGTTGAACATACGTGAATTCATTGTCCTTTCAGCTTGTTTCTGTCTGAATGACTTTCAGAAAGATACTGTGGGATTTTTCAGGGGAACAGCGGATCCTCTTCCTCCCTTTTTATGAGATTTGGAGGAGTTAGAGAGTTGCTGATTAACAATGAATAATTACTTTTGAGTTAATATTCATATATGCATCTGAAATGAGCAAGCTAACACCATCAGCAAATTGGGACCTTGAGTGTAATATGTGTGTATGGTAAGAGATGTGCCCTACACCAAGGTCTTAGGCATAAAAGGCAATTATTTTGAGAGCAGATCATCAAAGCAAGGATGAAATGGAGCAGGAACATGTGGGTCAGATATTGGGAAGGGCAGTAGGAAAGTAGTGTGGGACATGATGAGCAGAACAGAAAGGACATGGAATGATCAAAAGAAACTGAAAGCAGAAACCAGGCATCTAAAGGGAAGGAAAGCCTGTAGATAATAGAAAGCAGGGTCTGCTTATGGCCACAGCTGCCTCTTCATCCTGGCTTCAAGGCGATCTTAGTTCCTGCGTTAATGCTGGGCTTTTGCTGACTCTCTCAGGCCAGATCTGTTGAAGTCAGAGGGCATACCCAGCACAGAAGCAGCATCCAACAGTTCACCAGTCTCAGGAAGTCCGAAAATGTCAACACCAGGCGGCAAAAGCCGCTACCGCAGCAAGCCCCGTCACCGCCGAGGGAACAGCAAAGGCAGCTACAATGACTTTGCAGGGATCTTGAAAAACCAGCCGGTGCAAGATGACGCACCTCCTCCTCCTCAGAATCACTCTCATCACCCTGGTCTACAGCAGCAGCACAGTCAAAGCCATCCCCATGGCCATCACTCACGGCTTCATGCACACGGACAAGATATTGCCAACTGTGCAAACAACTTGAGGTACTTTGGTCCCGCAGCGGCGCTGCGGAGCCCCCTCAGTAACCACGCGCAGAGGCGGATGTCTGGGTCCAGCCCCGACCTCATCTCTGCCGCTATGGAAGCGGATTGCCGGAGGAGTCTAGAGAGCAAAGACGGCCAAGCTGATCACTGGGAGTGCTGCCAAACAGAGCCGTATGATTCCTGTCTTCAGTGCAGGCAAGACAACACCGGTCAGGTACAGATGTCTCTTGAAACGGGCATCGACCATTCGCAGTCACCAAATTGTGTTCCCATGTATGAAAACGCGCAGTTTGTGGAGAAGATGGAAGATGAGGCCGTGGCCCTAGGCACTCCCCAGCACATGGCTTCTGCAGTGCTCCCTTGCAAAACGAGGCCCCTCCAAAAGGTGAGGATGGTGGGGAAATCTCGGAAAGCGGAGCTTTCCTCCCTGTGTGGTGTGGGCTGCTATGTGGCTATGGGATAGTGACAGAGCCTTGTATCACAGTGTAGGGAAAAGATAAATACCAGGGCAGGAGAGCATTTGGGGCCAAGAATGAAGGGAGAGGGGCATGGGATTAGATGCAGGCTGATTCTGAAGTGGGAGCCAGGAGTTAGCAGCTTAGATGGGACAGGGTTAGATAGGAGGGAAAAACAAGTTGTTGAGTCTGGTCTTGAATGGAAGGAAGAGAATAAAAGGCCATGCTCAGTGAAGTAGAAAAGGGCACAAAACTCATTTTTTTTCTAGCTAATAAAATCCACCAAAAGAGGATGTGCCATTCTCCGTCCTGCTTTATGATGGTCTCATGTAGGAGAGACTGAAGTGGTAAAGCTAGGAGTGCTAAATCAGCTGGTTTATGTGGATTTCAATGTGATCCTAATTACTTGGTTTGCTTCTGTAAAAATATAGACAATTATGTACACAGTGCCTTCCTAAAGCACTCCAGTATATTTTGAAGTTAAGCATTCCAAATTTAGGAAAGGGCAGCATTAAAATCACCTGCAGCAATCCCCTTGTAAGAAGTCATTACAATCGGTTCCCACTGTGAAGAAGGTTCTTCTCTCATGTGGACTTTCAGCCTGTCAACGCAGTGACCTGTGCTAGGGAAGCAATGAGTGGCCATGTAGCTGCCTGTTTGTTCTTGTACAAATGCAAAATCAACCTTCTTACCCTTGTTCTCTGCCAGAGCGGTGATGACTCCTCGGAAGAAGAAGAGGGAGAAGTTGACAGTGAAGTGGAGTTTCCTCGTAGACAAAGGTAAAGAATGAATTCAGCCTGGTTTTTGTTTGGTGGGGTAGAACTTGAGAGAACTGTCTCAGCAACTGCACGGCAGCCTCGAAAGGTGGAAGGTGTTAGCAAAGGAGCAGTCGTGTTCAGTGGGTCCCATCCATCACCTTTGGTGATCCTGCATATTGACTTGCTGTCAGCTCGGTCACACTGGGTTAGCAAGGGTTTATATTATTCAGTGTGTAAAAATAAGCTGTTTTGTCCTCAGATTCAGCCTTCCTAGATGCTGGTAGCCTTTGTAGTCTCTTTCAAATGTTGTTTATTAGCCATTGCTGCAAGGGGCTGATTCCAGCACCTTTGTAGTGGGTTTTGAGTAGAATTCAAGAGCAAGGCGACACAAAAATTTGGTGATGCTTCCTATAGAACAGTAGACTCAAGGAAGAGTTCCTGCCTCAGCATCTGTAATAATGGATTTAGCACTCCTGTGCTCAAAGATTGTGGCTTTGTTGCAGCAGCTTTATGAAAACAGCCACTTACCGGGCAGAAATGATGTTGTGGGCAGGTAGGTTAAGGCTTGTTAGGAAAGGAGCAGAGAAGAGAACAAAACCTCATCTTTTGTTGCATACATCCATGGCCCACCTGCAGTTTGAATCCTGAACATCACCTTGCTTGCTCAAAGTCTGTGGGCAGTTTGGCAAGGGACTTAGTAGTGTGATAAGGATGGTAAGGATGGCTTCTAGCGAAGAAGTTAAATGGATTAGATATCTTTGTCTAGGAGGAAGAGAGGATATAATGGAATGGTGAATTACGTGGAGGAAGTCAACACGGAATGATTGCTCCTGTTCAAACTAGGGTCATGTGGTGAATAAAGCAGTAGGTTAAAAATGGAGGGAGAAAAAAATGAAGTGTTTTTTGTATCCAGGACTGTCAAGTGTGGAGCTTGGTTTCAAGGGATGCTGTGGAAATGGAAATATAAACAGGTTAAAAGTACTAAATTTATAGAGGATAGGTCATCTGGTGGCTGCTGAGCACTGTACTGCTGGTTCAGCCTTCAGCTCAGGAAGTTGGTTCTGCTGATTGCTGCAAAGCAGGAGAGTGTGCCAGGAGAAAGGAGGCTCTGTCTGCACACCCTGTTCTCGTAATCTCCCTGATTATTTTGAGAAAAAAGAGCTTAAAAGGAATAATGTGTATCAGGGCAGATCAGCTGGTATGAACATGTACCAGGGAATACTCAGTAAGAGGAGTGAAATTAAAACCGTGTGTCTTAAGTTGTTCAAAGGGTGATAGATTCCCTTAGCTCCCAAGCATGAGGAGCAGCCCGGTGCTCAGCAGTGCCCTTATCCCGCTGCTTTGCCCATGGATTGGGTCTTGGCAGTTAGAGATGGGTCCATCTGGCAGGAAGGGGTACTCGGAGGACTGGAGAGCCTTTCCTAGGGGTAGGGCCTGTTCTCCTCCCTCAGAGATCCTTGGCAGGCCCATGCCTTTGGCCCAGAGGGAAGCAGCAGCTGGAGTGTTGCACACCCTGTGCCAGAGAGGTAGAGGCGATGGGATGGGGCCGCTTGGTATCCAGCCTGCCTTTAGGGCCCTGCTGATGCTGTGTGGGTTTTGACTGTGCCTCACAATGGCTTGTAAGAAAGCTGCTTTTCCCCCTTGCTGCCAGCAGAAGCAGTGCTCTTGTGTTTGAAGAGCAGCACTGTGCTGGTCTGCCAGCCAGCCCCACACGTGGGCGGCAGTGGGAGACCTCTGCACCCAGAAGCTGGGACTTCTGCTGACGGTGGGGAGAGGCTCATCCAGGGTTGAGTAGGCACCACAAGTGGGGTCAGTCAAGGCCAGCAAGCTGTGGGTGTCCTAGGCAGGAGAGCCTAAGAGCACAGAGGAAACCGCTTTACATTTGCAGCCAGAGGCACTGTGGTACATGCTGACCCACTCCTGGTTTGCAGGCCTCACCGCTGCATTAGTAGCTGCCAGTCTTACTCAACCTTCAGCTCGGAGAACTTCTCCGTATCGGACGGAGAGGAGGGTAACACAAGCGATCATTCAAACAGTCCAGACGAGGTGGCCGCCAAGCTGGAAGATGAGCTGGCTGAGAAGCTGGAGGACATGTTATCGCAGACGCCAGAGATCCCCATCGAAATCTCCACGCAGTCCGATGGGCTTTCCGACAAAGAGTGTGCTGTGCGGAGAGTCAAGACCCAGATGTCTCTGGGCAAACTTTGTGCAGATGAGCACAGCTGCGAGGTGAGTTGTGGACTTGACAATTTCTGCTCCTTTCTATTCAATGCTTAAAGAAAAAGTTAGAGAGAAATCAACAAACCAGAAAGCTGGAAGGCCACCTAGGAAGTGGTATAGCCAATGGGCCACAGTGAGGGGACTGCTTAAATATCTGGTCTTCCTTGTACTTGGCCAAACAAATAGACAAAATAAGCACCAAATGAGCCGGACATGATCGGCTGTTCAGTCCGAGTGAAATACTGGGAGGCCATTGGAACTGCATTTGCATTAAAGGGGATTAAAAAGTAGCAGATGAAGTAGGTAAGGGGGGAGAGAGGCAAGTGTTCTGCCTCAGTGTGCTGCCATCAGCCTTGATGACAGACCTGAAATTTTCCTCCTTTTACTGTCTTTCAAGTTTTTGAAGGCAGGGATTGCAGAAGGCTCCTGCACCATCTGTGCACTGATGGTACAGATATGTTTCTGCCCTAGAAGTGTCCTGGGGAGCATTTTGGTAACCAAACTCTGCTGCCAAAGGCCTGACATCTGGCCACCGTCACGCTTTCAGCCAGACCCCTCTCCAAAGGAGAGAAGGGGCCTGTTTCAGGGTGCCTATGTGCTGCTGACATCTCCTGTGTGCCCCGACCTCTCCTCCTCATGCCTGTGGTGGCCGTTCCCGGTCTCCTGTTATGGACAGAGACATTGTGGTGCATCTGTAGTGCAGGAAAGTTGCTCAGAACATCTCTCTATTCCTTTTACTTTGCAGACCCCGGCACAGTTTGGCGAATCAGACTGTGACTCTTCCGAAGGGGAGTGCTCTGATGCCACGGTCAGGACCAATAAGCCCTGCAGCTCTGCTACTTGGTAATACAGATCTCCCCCAAAGCTTCCTGATACTGGCATTTTGATTTCCCCGAGATTCCACTTCATTCCCCTTCACCACACTTTACAGGAAGAGAAGATGCTTCTCCTTCCCACCCCAGGAGTGATTTGCAATAACCTGAATCTCTGGAAAAAAATGTCCAAATGAAATTAATTCTCTTTGAGCATTTCAATCAAGAATGGCAGGGATGTATTTTATTGAATAATCTAGTTACTGTAACATGGATATTTATTTTTTTGACATTTTAACACTTTTTACTGTAAAGAGTGGATTGTATTTATAGACACACAAGACTTGTTGCAAAAAAAAACAAAAACAAAAACAAAAAAAGATCAGAAAGCAAGCACACTGCAGAGAACATCCTGGGAGTCCTGCTGGGATGGCATCGTGTACGAGCGTGGGGGATTCTCTTGCTGCTTTCACAGGGGACCAGGCCTTGTGGCCCTCAAGACTGGCAAACAGATCAAGAAAATGAAACCACTCAGTCTTATCAAATGAGGAAGCATAAAAAGACATTTACCACAAGGTAACCTGTGAACAAAGCGTGTTCAGTATAACCAGCTGGGTCATTTTTAATTAGAAGGTGGACGTGTTCCTGGAGAAAATTGGTACCGAGGTGCTAACATCCAGGGTCTTCTGAGTCACTACATCCCCAGGAATGTAACAGTGGGTTTTATTTTGGCTTAGTTTCTTTTTTTCCTCTTTTTTTTTTTTTTTTTTTTTGCTCTGAAAAGTTCTCCCTTTGCCCACATATGTGACACTTTTCCCAAAATGTCTATGAAAGGTGGCTTGTAGGAAAAGCTAGCAGCATTGCCTTGCTCCTGCAGATCTAAGACTTATTTTAAGCTTTTCTCTTTTTTTTTTCTTTTTTTTTTCTTTTTTTTTTTTTTTTTTTTTTTTTTTTTTTTTAAATCAGCATTACATTGTGAGATCTTGCAGGTGTATTCTAACCTCGTCCTCTTGAGAACTGGCGTAAGAGCACTTAACATCACCATCGCTTCCCTCCGACAGCGTCGCTCTCCAGGCGAGCACGGCAATCCCTGCAAGCTGCAGCGTTGCCATCTCCTGATTTATTCCTCCTCTTACCTCCTGCTCGTTTCAGTTGATTGGAGAAAAATCGATCAAGTGGGTGTTGGTGAAGTGAGGACAGCAGGACAGGACAGTGCTGCCCGTGACAGCCTCAGAAACTAGTGGAGAGTGTGGTGAGGGGGAAGACTGGGAGTGGCTGGTCTGGACACGAGCAGCAGCTCCGTTCTGTCTCCTCATTCCTACGCGTTCTCAGAAGCGCTGGCAGCTGCCTGACCCTCTTGTTGAGCTCCGTGTGGAAAACGAGGTGTGTGGGGAGTCTCCACGGTGGCTGGGGCAATGCTCATGGGTGCCGTGAGGAATCCAATCCGCTCTCACCAGCCAAGGTGAGAAACGAGGATGGCCCTGGAGCGCAGCGTGAGTGGAGGAGACAGATTTGTTTTCTGGTAGAACTCATAGTGCCTTCCCTTTAAACACTGCTCTTCTAAATCAACCTTCAAAGAGAACAAAACCTAGAGCGTGTCTCCCCCACCTTAGCTGACACCCCCACCCCGCGAGAGCTGTCACTCTGCCCTTGCTCGCGCACAGACCACGGGCAGGCACTTCTGTTGCTTTGTTTGTTTACATTTTATGTTAAAATATTGGTTTGACTCTAACTGTGGTAATTTATAGCCTCATGGCACAATGAAGGAAAATGTCTTATACAGAGAGCAGTATTGTAGGAGTTAAATTATCCCATATTTTTAAATTTTTGTAGCTGGCCTACACACAGATCTTAAGTTATTGATGTTATTTTATTATTTATTATCGTTTCTGTAGATCAGAAGGTGGGCTTCACCGCTAGCACAACTGTAACCCATTGGTGTGACGCTGTGGCCCCCTGGTACCGGGGTGGGGGGACAGGAGCAGGGCTGACCTCGGGGCTGCAGCAGCCACTGCCTCTTGCACTCCTTTGGGATGCAGAGAGCCCTGTGAGGTGGGCACCCGGGAACCTCCGGGCACTCGCCGCTGCCCTGTGCTCGTGGGTGCTGGCGGAGTTGATGATCCCCACGGTGCTGGGGGACAGGGAGCAACCTGCAGGAGGATGGCGGCGGGGACGAGGCTCGTCCAACTCTTTCATGTTCCCTCCCTGTCCCTCATCCTTCCTCCCCAGTGCTCTTGGTGGCCGGCGGCAGCCACAGCGTTGGGCAGATGGGGATGGTGGGGGAAGCTGGAGGGGAGGGTGCCGGAGCTGGGCGCAGGGCGCAGTGGGAGAGGGATGATCTTCCATGGCCGCCCGCTCTGTGGGGCCAGCGTGGCCAAGGACACCGCCGCTCGCCTTGGGCTCCGGCCAGGCGCTCTCCATGCTGCAGCTTCCCACATCCCTCCCCATGGCTGCTGCCACTGCAGCTTATCCCAAATGGCAGCTGGACGTGACCTCCGTCCGCGGTGCTGTCCGACTGCCACGCCTCGCGACTGCTTCCTCCTCGCAGTAACCGCTCGCGTGCAGGGCAGAGCTAAACTGTGGGTTCCCCTTCTGGCATCCTGGCTCCCCTGGTCCGGTTCTTGTGGCTCCTGCCAGCTCCTGAACGCTAGCCTAGATTTCCTCCCAGAGCTGAATGTTGCCTTCCCCACTGTCGTGTTAAGTAACCATTTCATCTCGGCCCAGTCCAGTAGTGTTCATCTCTCTTCCCTGCTCTGCGGATTCCTGATACAAACTTGATTATTTTGTATTGAACAGTGTACAGTGATGGAAACAAGAATGACTATCAAAGCAAACAATGCATGGAATAAAAAGCCAGTGTAACTTCAGTGCTTCTCAGGCTCGTCTGGTGCTGCAGGGACAGTTTGTGGTCCACTTGGGGATAAAGCCACCACGCTGCCTAATACTCCATGCCCAGGGGTGGCAGCAGACTGTTTTGCATCATCTGGTGTCGAGCTCAGCTGAGCTCCATCTCCTGGGGGCAAAGGCTGTGTGGGGCGCACAGGGCCCAGCGAGCAGCCGGGTGCTCCTAGACCTTTGTACTTGTCCGAGGAGCGAGACTGCTGTGGGGGCTGGGGCTTGAGGCTGCAGCCTTGGGTCTGTTTTTGCAGCCTGGGACACTTTTGTTGCTGTCCCTTGGGTCCCACAGCTGCTAGAAGGGGAGGTGGTAACATGTTTCTGTTGGCTCTCCAAAGGCCGTGGGGTCTCCTCCCAGGGCCCCCTCTCTGCCAGCTCACCCACTTTGCTCTGCCCTCCCCTCGCCAGACACTGAAACACAAGCAACAACAACCCAGGAGCTGGTATCACCCCTGGGGAAAGGCAGGGACTGCACCCTGCTTTCTGGCAGGGGCCAGAGCCCCCCTCTTCCTTGGGAAACCATTTAGCTCTACCCCTGCACAGCCCTCTAAATGTGCGTGGCTCAAGGGCAATGTCTGTGACGCAGGCGCAGTGATTTTTCTCTTCAGGCCTGAGGAGCAGGTACCAGAATGAAAGAGGCAGGCGCTTTGCAGCAGGCCCCCAACACGAGTGTAGGTGGAGAACGCTCTCCTTGCTGCAAGCGTTCACACATGGCTGAGTCACAGGGGAAAAGTCTCCACCAGGGCTTGTGAAAGCTCTTCTGGAGACGGTGACAAACAACAGGACTTGAAACCTAGAAACATTTTTTTTCTCCCCAATGGATGTCTATACATGGGGTTTTCTTTTTGGATTTTAGGCCAAAAAGCTGAATCCTTAAGGATGCAAGAGGGCTGGAGGAATGAATAAGGGTGGGCAGGAGCTGGGGACTGAGGATGACAGTGACAAACAGCCCAGGCTTCTGCTGCACTGCCCAACATGACTCCCTTGGTGCTACAGCCCCTAGGTGCCCACAGAGTAGGAGGGGGAGGCAGAGAAGAAGCCCCTGAGGCTGATTGGGCTCTTCCTCCCTGAAGCGCTGCTTTTGTGCTTCCCCACCTTGCTGACAACGTTGCAGCAGGGCAGCAGCAGCGCTGAGCACGTGGAAGTAGCTGGCTTACATAAGAGACACAGGCACTGTAGCTAAAATGTTCATAAAGCCCCTGTATAGCTCTAGGGGCACATACAGGCACAGTTACAATTTAAAAACAACATCCTTCCACCTCACCTCCTCTTAGGCAAGAGGTGTAAACAGGGTGTGTGGCCTCAGTCCGAGGCAGAACAGAGCAGCGCAAGTGAAGCCCCCATGAGGGGAGACCCGCAGCCTTCACGTGCTCTTTTTGCCACTGAGCAACTGAGCGGGCTTGTCCGCCTCCAGTTTCAAGTGCTTCTTGCCGTATCGTTTGATGAGGGTCCCTGGCACGAGCGCCACCAGCGCCATAGCAAGCAGTTTGAGCAGCGTGTCCCAGGAGAAAATGGCATCCAGAGAGCTGATCTGCGACAGAACGGCACCCGTCTGCACACAGATAAAGTTATACGGTGTAAGTCCTGGAAGAAGCAGAGCAAAAGGGCCAGTCAGCATCCCTCTTACCTGCCTGCAAGAAGTCAGGACTAGTTCAACCCTCCCTACCCCTTTTCCTAGGTCAGAAACAGTGTCTGAGATGGCAGGAGGTGGATCAAAGCCCTGCTCTGCCTCCCTGTCTGGCAGCCATCCCCCCCCCGGCCCTTACCGATGAGGACGGAGAAGAAGAACTGCACCACGGGGATGTTTACGATGGGGGCTGAGAGGTTCAGGAACCAGTTTGGCGTCATGGGGAAGAGCCTGAGGAAGAGGAGGAAGAAGAACAAGCAGCTCCTGTTCTCCTCCACCTGCCAAGGGGAGCAGCTCGCGTTAGTGCTACGGCAGCGCGGGGCCGCGTGCCCAGAGGCCTCGCCGGCGGCTCCACTCACCTGCCCCTGCAGCGCCGCCACTTGCCGCGGGAAGTAGTGCTCCAGCAGCCCCTTGCCGAAGGCTCCGGAGAGCAGGTAGCACAGGGTGGCCCCCGCGGCGGCGAGCGCCGAGCAGAGCGCCAGGCCCACCCAGGGCCCGAAGAGCGCCCCGGCCAGCACGTTCTGCGGAGACACGGCGGGCTGAGCCCCGCGCCCGCCGCCGCCCGCGCCGCCCGCGCCGCCGCCCGCGGGCCGTACCAGGAGGCTGGAGCCCGGGATGGCGAAGCTCTGCTTGTAGAGGTAGGCGGCGCAGAAGAGCAGCAGCGCGGCGCCGCGGTGCTCCCGCTCGTAGCGCCGCAGCGCCTCGGCCGCCTCGCGCAGCTCCTGCACGTCCGACGGGAAGCGCAGCGGCCTGCGGGGGAGCCGCGCCGCGAGGGAGGCAGGGAGGGAGTGCCGGCCGCAGCGCGGGCCCCGCGCCCCGCCGCGCCGCTACCGCCGCACCCACCTGCGCGCCGGCCCCCCGCTCAGCCGCGCCGACAGCAGCCACAGCGCCGCCGTGGCCGCCGCGAACACGAGCAGCAGCGCCGCGAGCCGCCGCCACGGCCCGCGCGCGGCCCGCAGCCCCATGGCGCCCGCGCCGCTCCGCTCCGCGCCGGGACGCGACGGCACGGGAGGGCAGCGCGCAGGCGCGGGGCTTGCGGGCCCTGGGGGCGGGGCTCGCGGGCCCTGGGGGCGGGGCTCGCGGTCCTTGGGGGCGGGGCTCGCGGTCCTTGGGGGCGGGGCTCGCGGTCCTTGGG
>PTEX01000212.1:1257360-1299378 GCA_003342815.1 Eudromia elegans
GGGGGCGGGGCTAGCGGGCCCTGGGGGCGGGGCTCTCGGGCCTTGGGGGCGGGGCTCGCGGGCCTCGGGGGCGGGGCAGTGCCGTGTTGGCCGAGTCGCTGCCCGCGCCCGTGGGGAGCGTGGGCGCTGCCCGGTAAGCGGCGGTTAGCGGGGACGCTGCTGCTGCCGCCCGTGAGCGATGTGTCCACAGACACGATGCTTCCCCCTCAAATGCCCTCAAACCTCTAGGTCCCCCTGCCTGTTACTTATTACACCGAGTGAGGTGTAGTGAGTATTACGCTCATTGCATGGGAGGTTTCATTTGCACCCAGCGCTTCCCAGCAGTGCCACATGGGTCCCCAGCGGGTGGTCACGGACCTGTGTGACCAGCCCTGCAGCCCATTGGCCTCCATGCTCCACAGGGGAAGCGCCCTGGAAAAATATCCAAGCTCTCCTCGTTTCTGGTGTTCGATCTGCACAGAAGGTCAGTGCCGAGATCCTGCCGCGGCCGGAGCACCAGATCAGGTGTCAGCGCTCGCCCTTGCAGCGGATGGGCCGGAAGGTTGTCCTGGTTCTCCAGCAGCACCAGACTGTCCCTGCACAGGGGAGCTCTGCAGAGAAAAACAGAGAATGAAAGATTTGCCTTTTTATTTTCCCCTAGTTAAGCTTTCCAGTGCACCGGAGGTTTCTACAGAATGAAGGTTTGCAGGGCGTGTGGCAGGCTCTGAGGCAGGGTGAAACCCCAGCAAGACAAAGGTGCTTCAAGTGAGTTTCCACGCCTGGGAGACTGACTTACTGAGGCCTTTAAGTAACACAAGTACAAACACCAATGGATGTGAAATCGGTACTTAGGGGTTACTACTCACCAGCAGGACTATGAGCCCAAACATCTCTCCAAGACAGTGAACAGGGCGGGTGGAGGAGGGGGCTACGGGCTTTCGGGGGGGGTGGGACCCTACGGGCTTTTGTGTGGCACCAAGGGGCTTCTGTGTGCCCGTGGCCAGGGGTGCCCTATTGGCTTTCATGTGGCCCCCAGGGACCTACATGTGCCTCTGCCAGGGGACCATACAGGAATTCATGTGGCCCCCAGGGGCCTCCAGGGGACCATGGCCGGGGGAACCCTGCGAGCTTTCATGTGGCCCCCAGGGGCCTCTGTGCACCGGTGGCTGGGAGGTCCTAGGGGCTTTCGTGTGGTCCCCATGGGCCTCCATACGCTCATGGCTGGGGCGGCTCTACAGGCATTTGTGTGACCCCCAGGGCCCTCCATGACCCTGTGCTGGGGGGGCCTACGGGCTTTTATGTGTCCCCCATGGGTCTTGTTGCGCGCATGGCTGGGGGACACCTGCGGGTTTTGGCATGGCCCCCAGAGGCCTCTGTGCACCCGTGACCGGGGGAGCCCTAGGGGCTTTTGTGTGGCCCCCAGGGGCCTTTGGGAACCCATGGCCGGGGGGGTTATATGGGCTTTGGTGTGGCCCCCACAAGTCTCGGTGCCCCCATGCCCGGGGGGAACCTACAAGCTTTCGTGTGTACTGCACGGGTCTCCATGTTCCCATGGCCACTGGGGCCCTACAGGTTTTTGTGTGGTCCCCACAAGCTTCCATGCACCCATGGCCAGGGGGGCCCTACAGGAATTCATGTGGCCCCCAGGGTCCTACACCAGAGCCTGCAGGGCCCTCCCGGCCACAGACACACAGAGGCCCCTGGGGGCCACATCAAAGCCAGCAGGACTCCCATGGCCACAGACACACAGAGGCCCCTGGGGGCCATACGAGAGCCCGCAGGGCCCCCCTGGCCATGGGCGCATGGAGACTACTGGGGGGCCACACCAAAGCCCACAGGGCCACCCTTGCCACAGGCACATGGAGGCCCTTGGGGACCACACCAAATCCCGCAGGACCCCCCGGGCTACAGGCGCATGCAGGCGCCTGTGGGCCACACGAGTGCCTGCAGGGCGTCCCTGGCCACGGACACACAGAGGACCCTGGGGGCCGCACAAGAGCCTGCGGGGCCCCCACGTCAATGGGTGCACAGAGGCCCCTGGGGGGGCCCCATGAGAGCCTGCAGGAGCACCCAGGCCATGGGTGCGTGGAGGCCTCTGGGGGGGCCACACCAAAGCCTGTAGGGCCCTCCCCCCTGAAAACAAGCACACGGAGGACCCGGGGTGTCACACCAAAGCCCACAGGTTCCCCCCTTGCCAAGGGTGCACGGAGGCCCCTGAGGGTCACATGAGAGCATGCAGGGCCTCCGCAACGAAGTTCGCATGGGAGCCCCTGAGGCCATACGAGTGCCTGCAGGGCTCCCCTGGCCACGGGCCCAAGGAGGCCCCTGGGCGCCACATGAGAGCCCGCAGGGCCCCTCCGGCCACAGGTGCGCGGAGGCCCTTGGGGACCACACGAGAGCCCGCAGGGCCCGCCTGGTCATGGGCACAAGGAGGCCCCTGTGGCGCTCACCAAAGACGGCAAAGCGTAGGGTCCCACTTGGAGGGTGGTTGCAAAGGGCATACCAAAGGAAGTACGGGGCTGTGCCAAAGCTCCTCTTTCACTTCATTCCTTTTTGGAGTCAAAAAGAAAGTTTGTGGTGGGAGGCATTCTTTTAATGTAGTGCTTTACTTTATGGGAAGTGATCATTTAAAGTTAGGAGATGGAGGAAGTGTAGAGCCCCACTTGGAGTGAAGCTACAAAGAGCATGTCAAGGGAAGTGCAAGGCTGTGCCAAGACTCCTCGTGTGACACTTTTCGTCTTGGGACCAGAAACGGGGTGTGTGCTCTGTGTCTTTGCCTCCACGTGCTGCCAAGATGACGCTTAAGCCCTGGGAGAGGGAGGATGCGTAGATGCTAAGTTGGAGTGAGGGGGCAAAGGGCATGCTGAAGTAAGTATGGGAGTGTGTTAAGACTCATACCTGGGCACCTTTGTTGATGCAGCACATATAGAGGTGCCTGGAGGAGAGGCTGTAGCTGCCTCTGCGCTAGGGTTGAAGAGGTGTTTTGTTGAGGATTAGCATGGGAACAAAGAGGCGAAGGGTCCCCCTTGAAGGGCAGCTGCAAAGGTCATGCCGAAGGAAGTGTGGGAGTGTGTGAAGACTCATGCTTGCGCACCTCTGTATGTGTGGCACATATTGGTTTGGTGGTGGTAAGTCTATATCTGACTCTGTGCTATTGTTGTGGAGGTGGTTTGCTGAGAGTCATTTTTTGGACAGTGAAGAAGTGCATGTTCCCCCATGCAGCGTCGTTGCAAAGGGAATACCAAAGGAAGAACGAGGCTGTGTTAATGCTCCTCTTTCCCTTCATTCCTCGTTGGCATCAAAAAGAGAGTTGGTGGTTGGATACACTTTCTTATCAAGGTGCTAGACTTTACGGGAAGTGACAGGTTGGAGTTAGGAGGGGGAGGAACTGTACAGCCCCTCTAGGAATGAGGCTGCAATGAGCATGTCAAGGGAAGTGCAAGGCTGTGCCAAGACTCATCACTTTTTGGGGGGATGTTGTAATGATTTGGAAGAATATGGATTTATGGCATATCAAACCCACTCTTCTCTTAGCATGACTGTAGGCCGTCTTTACAGGACTGCAGTCTATCTTGACATAACTGCAGGCTGTGCTGATTTCGCTGCACTACAAGGACTCTGAGAATCATGAGATAAAGACAGTGGGAAAAGGGCATCAAGGAACTTGGAGTGCTGAATCTGCAAGGACACTCAGAGCAAAGTAGTGAAGAAGTAGAACTGTGGAGCGAGCGGAGGAGTGGGAACCAACTCCAAATGTGGAACTCAGTGAGCTCAACAAGATGAGAGTCGGACAACCTCTCTATTTTCAACATGGCTGCAAGTGCCCCCGATAGATATGCTCCAGAGGCTAGCCTGGCTGCATCGGCTGCTGCCCCTGGAGTTAACCCTGTAGGAAACCTAGAGGAGCCTTCAGTAACACCTACGGCACAGAAGACCCAGAACAAGCTTGTTTGTACTCCTGAAATGCAGCCCCTCCCTTCCAGTTCCCCACCCCAAGGGAACCTCCCAACGACAGCCAAATCTGACAGCCAGGGTGCTCGTTCCAGCTCAGCCAAAGAGACGTTGCAGGACGTAATGGACTAATTACAGAATTTAAAGCTGCAACAGAAAGAGAATAAAGAGGCCGGGTCATATTTGTTTGCTAGGCTGGTTCCATTGCCTGCATGAGATTGTGCAGGAGGGAAGGAGAAGGAGTTTAAGAAAGAGTCAGAGAGACTGTCTTTGCCTTTACCTATCAATGCGTATTCTCCTCTCGCTCCACTTGCTGATTCTCAATCTGTACTTGCGTTGGCACTGGTGATGTCTGCCCCCACCCTTATAGATTCCACTGAGAAGGTGGGAAGTCACTGGTGAGGGTTTATTAGAGATGCTCTCACTGAAGGAATGACGATGCCACTCCGGGCTTTTCCCATAACAGTGCAACCTGGTGGGCAGTGGAAATGGGAGCCTTTTGATTGGAAAATTTTAGAGAAACTGAAGCTTGCTGTGAGTCAGTATGGTTTCAAATCACAAATGTCCCAACAACTTTTACAGTTCAGCTGATACTCTAATCCCGCGGGATACGATTCAATTCGCTAAATTGGTATGTGAGCCTTCACAGATGTTGCTGCTTCTTCGCCACTGGGAGGCGCTGTGTCATAGGGAACAGGCTATGCCAAGGCCCCAGGGTGATCCTCTTTTCGGGGTCACCACATGGATGCTCACAGGTCGAGGACTGTGCGCATCTGGAAATACGCAGATCCAGCGTGCGCCTGAAGTGCTGCACCTATCTCAAGAGCTGGCATATCAGGCGTTCATCTCTATACCTGATAAGGTCTGTTCCTCTGCGTTCTCTCAAGTAAAGCAGGGTCTTAATGAGTCGAGTCATTCATGCAATTTGTGGACCGCCTGCATAAGGCGATCTATGACCACCTGGATATGGATGAGGTCAAGAAGAAGCAGCTTTTTAAAGTGGTGGTTTATGATAATGCCAACGAAAAGATTCAGCAAGCCTTAGGTATATTGTCCAAGAATGAGGAATTTGCGGACATGATCGAGTATATTGGCCGATCAGCAGAACAGCAAAAGGCTGCCTACCTAGCAGCAGCAGTTCAAGGTGCCATCTAGCCTGTAGTGAGTAATACGGGAAAAAGGCGACCAGTGAAGTGTTTTAAACGTGGGAAGCTGGGTCATATGTGCAGTCAGTGCAGAACAGTGAAGAAATGGTGTGATGAATATGACAGGGCAAATCACTACACCAGTGACTGCCAGATGCAGGGAAACCGTGGGCAGAGCGCGGAGCCCCTTTGCGCGAAGAAACAAGTACAAGGGGCCTGGATGGCGTATCAGACGGAAACTTGTCGATCCTCCGCTCTGCGACAGCAGGAAGCGCCAGAGTGGACGTGTGGAGACCACAACAGATGTTACTTTGTTGAATTCTGTGGTCCATTTGCTAGATAGCAACATTAATAGGCCTTTGGGTAACGGGTTATGTGCACTCCTGATGGGATGATCATCAGCCTCAAAAAGAGGGATTTTTGTGATACCCGGAGTTATCGATGCAGATTATGAAGGAAATGTCAAATTCATGGTTTATGTGTTAACCCCGCCTATTTCTATTCCAGCAGGAACGCGACTCGCACAACTTATTGCATTCAGGTCCTACATACCGAACCAAGGGGAAGCGTTGCATGGAAAGAGTAGTTTCAGATCTACAGGGACCCCTCAGGTGTATTTTGCAATGGACATAAAACAGGGTAAACCAGAACAAAAGGTAACTTTGACGGGACCAAAGGGTACTTCCTTTGAGCATGGAATGACCGTGGATACAGGAGCCGATGCAACTATAATTTTGAAAAAGATATGGCTGAAAGGGTGGCCTCTGATCAGTTCAAATTTTGGCATTGCGGGCTTTTAGCCAATCATTTATGTTAGTGTGCACGTGAATATAGTGTGCACGTATGTAACCAATCACAATAAGTTGCTAGGGGCACGCTGTGGGAATGAGGGTATAAAGTGGGTACTTGTAAGCACAATAAACGGCATTATCCGATTATATAGATCTGTGTGTGATGACCCGAATTCCTTGCAGAGTGGGACCAGAAATGGAGTGATTGCTCTGTGTCTTTGCCTCCACGTGCTGCCAGGATGGCGATTAAGCCCTGGGAGAAGGAGGATGTGTAGATGCTAAGTTGGAGTGAGGCTGCAAAAGACATGCCAAAGGAAGTGCGGGAGTGTGTCAAAACTCGTGCCTGGGCACCTTTGTGGATGTGGTCCATATAGGGGTGTGTAATGGTATGTCCGTAGCTGCCTCTGCGCTAGGGTTGTGGAGGTGTTTTGCTGAGGATTAGCATGGGGACACAGAAAAAGCATAGGGTCGCACTTGGAGGGTCGCAGCAAAGGGCATGCCAAAGGAAGTACAGAGCTGTGCCAAAGCTCCTCTTTCACTTCATTCCTTCTTGGCATCAGAAAGAAGGTTGGTTTTGGGAGGCATTAACATGGTGCTAGACTTTCTGGTAAGTGATAGGTTGGAGTTAGGAGATGGAGGAATTGCAGAGCCCCACTTGGAGTGAAGCTGCAAAGAGCATGTCAAGGGAATTGCAAGGCTGTGATAAGACTCATTCTGTGACACTTTTTGGGGTGGGACCAGAAATCGGGTGGTTGCTCTGTGTCTTTGCCTCCACGTGCTGCCAGGATGATGTTTAAGCCCTGGGAGAGGGAGGATGCGTAGATGCTAAGTTGGAGGGAGGCTGCAAAGGGCATGCGGAAGGAAGTGTGGGAGTGTGAGAAGACTCATGCTTGGGCACCTTTGTGGGTGTGGCACATATAGGGGTGTGTGGTGGTAAGTCTGTAGCTGCCTCTGCGCTAGGGCTGTGGAGGGGTTTTTTTTTGAGGGTTAGCATGTGGACAGGGAGAAAGAAGAGTGTCGCTCCAAAGAGCATGCCAAGGGAAGTGTGAGGAAGTGCCAAAACTTGTGTTTTGCTTCATTCCTTATGGGTGTCAGAAAGAGGTTTGGTGGTGGGAGGTATTTTCTTAATGTGGTGCTCGACTTTCAGGTAAGTGCTGGGGTGGATTTAGGAGAGGGAGGAACTGTAGAGCCTCACCTGGAGTGAGGTTGCAAAGGGCATGCCAAGGGAAGTGCAAGACTGCCAAGGTCGAGAGATTTGGAGCACTCGTTGCACATTTTGAGGAGGGTTCCCTGGTGATATACACCGAGTTCTTTGATAGTGGAGGAAGAGCAGAGCCTTTGGAGATGCATCCTACATATGTGCGGGAGGAAACAGTGTTGGTGGGTGGCCCAAGAGCTTGCAGAACCTTTTTGGGTGATGTGGTGACGCAATGGGCATGCAGCATGTTGTAGTGACACAATGGGCATGCAGCATGTTGGCTGCCTGTGAGGCCAGGCTCTCAGCCAGGCAGGAAAGGCAGCAGTGCGTTGCCACAGGATCACTGTCATAGAAGAGAGAGGATGCTTCAACAAAATGCTGATGAAGCCTCCAAGGTCTGCGAGGATAGGAGCGCGCTTGCAGGGGAGGCGAAAACAAATGCAAGAGTCAGAATTGAGCAGCTCCACTCAGAGTTAGAAGTGTCTGTTGAGAGCTTTGTCACTGACGCTCTGGAGAGCCTGAAGAAGGCCTTGGAACAACAAGATCATGCCAAGGCAAGAGCCTTGAAAACCAGGTTAGAAGAAAGCGCTGCGGACAGGGGCCTAGCACAGCAGTTAGGAGAGCAGAATGATGGGCTTCTGAGTGCAGGAGTTTCAGGAAGGAATTGTGCAAGGCAGGTGGCAAAAGAACCCATGCGGAGAGATGGGAGCAATGCGAGGCAGGCCAGTAAGGACTGTCAGAGGCGAGTGAGTCAAGAACAAAGCTGCCACCTATCATCCTGCCAGGAATGGCCAGGCTTTCAGAGAACAGAGCAGAAGCTGAAGAAGCTGCAGGGGAACATTCGGCTCATCTGTTTGCATCCATGTGCCAAAGCTGTGAGCAAGATGTGCAGAGCACAGCAGAAGGAGGGCAGGAGCCCCTCGCTTCCCCCCTCAGCACCGGCATCAAGATCTTGTTCTCCAGTGCTGGAAAGGCAACCGAAAGAAAGACAAGGGAGCACATGAGACCCTTTGCCCCCGACGGCTCAGCAGGATTGAAGGCAGCCCATCCCTCCAGAACCCTCCAAAGCCCCCCAGCCAGAGAGGGGCCTGCTCGGAAGAGATCCCCACTTGCAAAGCTGGTGAAGGACAAGCCAGAGCAAGAGAAGTGCTGAGGGAAGGTAGGAACTGGGCAGAGAAGAGAGATGATCCTTGCAAGGCAAAGCCCAAGTGGCGACACAGACGAGCGGCAGCTTCTCTGCAAGCAGCCTGCAAGGGGCAAGGGCTTCCCAGGGCCTTTCCTGGCACTGGGGGCTCTGCGCACATGTGGGCTCTCTGGGTGTCATGTGGGCAGGCAATGGGCTCCCAGCACTTGCCCTCGCACTCACGCTGCTGAGCTCACTGCTCAGCCGTCTGCTCACGGGTCACCAGAGGGAAGAGCGCTCTGCTTTACACTTCACCTCCAGCATTCCCATGGCAGCGGACAAATGCCTGACGTCCATTCCCTGCACCACGAGCCCTGCGGCTGCTTGGGAGCCACCCAGAGCCCTCCGCGCACCTCTCAGGGCAGCCCCTTCCCAACAGCTCCGTGCTGCCTCACAGGGCACTGCGAGCAAGGCTGGTGAGCAGCAAGATGCTCCTCTCACCTCAAGCAGTTTGGGGCAGGGCTTGCGCTGCTTGCTTTGGGAGTGTTTTCCTTCGCACGACGGTAACACACGAGGGCACCAAGAGAGCCCCTGCTCCAACTGCCTTAGCTTTCCTTTCCCAAGGGATGGGAATTCACCTCTGTTGGCAAGTGACCATTGCAGCCCAGTGCTCGTCAGAGCTGCAGCAGCTCCAGGTCCCTGCTGCTGCTCAGGGCACAGATGTGCCTGCTCTCTCCTCTGCAGCCCCACGAAGCTGTGGCATGAGCAGCAGTGCAGGAGCCCCGCGAAGGCTGCTCTCAGCCACAGCACACGGCGCCTGCAAGGTGCATGGCAGGACAAGAGAAGGAGCTCAGCACCGCACCAGGGGCTCCCAGGCCACCACTGACTCACATGGGCTCTGCTGAGGACATGAGCACCTGGCTCTGGGCACAACTGGCATTCGATGTCATTGCGTTACCAGGAAACACGTCTCGACCATGGGAAACAAAAGGTTCTAGTGTAAATTGGGCTATAAGGGCATTAGCAGAGCAGGGAAGGAGGAGCAGGGCGTTCAAGGCTGCTTGCAGGGCTCCAAGCAGAGCCCCAAGGGGAGCATGGCCTCTGGGCAGGCACCCACCAGTAGTGCCACGGGTCCGTGTGAGGAGACCTCGTTGTTATGCAGTGAGTCCAAGGCCACGCACTGCTCTCTGGGGAGTCCAGCACACCAACACCCTTCCTCACGCTGACCCCCTAGCCCTGCTCTCCTTCCCACACACACTCATGGAACATCCCGCAGGGGCAGTTACCGCCACGGGAACATGGATGCTTCCAGGGCTCTGTGTAACAGTAGCTCCGGGGCTGTGCTTTGAGCAGCAGGGCCAGGTGAGGAGCAGGGCTGGGCAGCAGCAGGTGCCAAAGGCAGTGCCCATGAGATGCTGAGGAACTGATGGTCTCCAGGGCAGCCTGCACGATGCCTCACTAGGGAGGCCCCAAATCCAGCACGCGCCGCTCCGCCCTCAGACCGCTCACACTGCCCTTTTCTCTGCTCCACTTTGGCCTGGGCTCCCCATCTGCCAAAGGGGCTGCCAGGGGCAAGGAGGCTGCTGTGGGCAGCCCAGCACTGCCTGCTCTGTGTCCACCGCGCTCGCGCACAGAGATGCAAAGAGGCTCCTGGGACAGAGGCCCTGGCTCTCAGGGATGCAAAGGTCAACGTCCCCTTTTCTCTTGCAGGACCTGCTGAGAAAAAAATAATACAGATAAATCCAATGTGTAAGAACCAATGGATTGGGAAAGCTCCCGGAGGCCTCCAGCTCGTGTGTGCAAAGCGTTCAGTCGAGGAAGTGAGCCTCCTCCACCCTCTCCCTCCACTTCACTCTTCACTCACTAGTTCCTCCTGCTTTCTCTTGCAGAAGTGCTCAAAGAAGGAACGACACGCTAAAACCCGCACCACCTTGAACTGGGAAACGCTGAGAGAAGCGCGGGAGCCGGCCGAGCGCCTGGCTGAGAAGGTGCTGCAGAGGGTGAAAGAGCTGGAGCAGTCAGTGCACATTCTAAGCAGGAGCCACGCAAGGTTGTTTGATAGGGGAAGAAGGGTCGTGCTTTCCGAGACGCCTCCTCCAGATCTCTGGCGGGAAGTCTGGCAGGCGGCTGGAGAGATTGCAGCAAGCCTTAGGGATCACCTGGGGAAGCGAGGGGCACACAGCGCACCAGAGGCCTCTGAGCCCCGCTGCTGGCCGGCCGGAGGCAGCAGCGCGTCGCTGCAGGAGCCGCTCCAGCTGGCGCTTTCGGAGAAAGCGGAGCGAGGCAGGCGGAGTTTGCGAGGTGTCATGGAGCAGCTTCTCTGCCTTCTCCGGACAAGAGGTCGTCAGAGGAACCCTTTCTGGTTGCCTTGGTGGTTCTGAGGCCACTGCCCTTTAATCTGTGCTTGTAGAGTGTCTCTAGATCGACTATCTCCTGGAAAAAATTCAGGAAAGAATTAAGTGAATTTTATGTTGCTTCATCTGAATGCAACAAGCAGCTATAAATATATATGAGGATGGTAGCACCACACAGCAAGCCAGTTCTCTGCAGGCCAGCAGCAGGAATGCTGTGGCCAAGCAGCAAACCAGGGACCACCACTGAGGAACAGGTCAATCCAGTTTGATGGGTGTGACTTAGAGATCTGGAAAAGATAGGGTATGGTTGAAGGTCTCACAAGGTTTTTGTGTGGCCAAAGCAGACTTGCTTTGGTGTATGAACTGTGGCAGAAAGCAAACTTGGATCTAAATTCACGCTCTAAACCCATCAGTAGTTTTCAGCTCATGAAGCCAGTTACCTTTCCGAGGTAAATGCAAGTGTTACCATTTACCCTGTCCCTCTGACACACCCAGACAAAGGTGGGCAAATGGTGTTTATACACTTCAAAATGGCATGCATAGCCTGGATTACTATGTGGCATCCAGTCTGTTTGGGACTAGGTCTTGTGAACCAGTGTAGCATTGCATTAGTGCAATTTTCACTAGTTCATGGATTCAAAATCAGATGCAATGAATGTACTTGTTATTTAGACTAGGACATTCCGGGCTTCGTGACTTAAAATAGCAAAACTTCAGCATCAAGCAATAACACTAATACAACACGGCCAAAGCTGAACGATCACCACTGATTCACCATCCTATTACATCAGCATTACTATGCCAGGGAAATGCTGCTCATTGTGTAGGTCTCAAAGGAGGATGGAGCCCAGAAATTGCAAGGACACTGAGAAAGTTGGGAGTATCAAAAAGAATTTGCAGAAATACGATTTTTTTTTTTTTTAACAACAAAGTACTTGCAGGTTATTCTGAGTCGCTGGGAACTTGTGTTTTGAAAACAGATGGATTAAAAATACGGCCACAAAAAGCTTCTCTAGTCAAAAGATTTTTTTTTTCCTTAGAATTTCTCCTCTATGAACCACAAATCTAGGGTTCCTCTTTGAGCAGGCCCCTCATGTAGACCCGTTCCCACCAATTAATTCTATGTCTTCCTCATGCTCAGTTCCTCACTCAAACACTCAGGAGAAGAGGGGTCAAACGTGAGCCAAAAGTCAGCATCTTTCCTAGGGGACACAAGTGGCCAAGGACTCACAACCATTTCACCCAGCAAAGTAAAGCACCCCTGGTTCAGCACCCAGGGAGATGGCAAATGTGATGTCCCAATCCACTGTGTTGTTCTGAGCACCAAATATCCCATGGGAAACAACAAGCTAATTCAATGTTCTCAGGAGGCTCAGCTATGCAGGTAGATGCCTTCCATACCTGCCTCAGCTTCTGGAAAGACTCCAGCTATTGCACAAAGAAAACTACCAGCAGCTTGTTGCAGAACTTGAAAGGAAAGGCTGTGCTCACCTAGACGTGTTGGAGCAAGCCAATGCTTTCTAGACATGCTCAGCAGCTAAGGGAGCATCCAGGGTTACCCAACAAATTTGTTTGCAAAATGGAAGACCCTGTGCTTGGTGCATTCAGGTGGTAGCATGTAAGAGCCCCCACCTTGGGGCTGGATGCTACTGTCAGGACAAAGAACAAGGGGACACCTTGTGTCTCCAAAGCCTCTGCAGCAGATTACAGTCGTGTTCTGTCAATCTGTTGTATGGCCACCAGTCTAGGATGAGTTCATGCCCATTCTCCCACACCAACGCCACTCAGTTCTGGGAATTTCTCATGTTGGCAGCCTTGGCAAAGCGAGGCAAAGCGAGGCCCTGTGAATAATTAAAATAAATTTTACTTTTGATTTTCTTTTTCAGAAAATAAATTTTCTGCAGACTGGAGGACACCAAGGGAGTAATCTGATTCATCTACACAGGAAAACAGCAGGTGTGAGTTGGGCCTAAATGCAGAGAGCGCTGTTGCCCCAAACTGATCAGAAGGAGAAGAAAATCCCAGAAGTCAGACCCACCACACCAAGGTCACCTTCCCTAGGTCTTCCAGTAGAAGAGAAACAGCTTGTGTCAGAATTGTGACAGGAAGAGTCAGCCTCAAGTGAACATACTCTGCCCGTATCGACACACAGGAGTTCAGACTCGTGCTTGTATTGCAGTCATAGACATCATCCTCTAATGCTACTGCTTTGTCATCGCAAGATTTTGTTCTGTGGTGTGCAAGCAAGGCTTGAAAACTGGGGAAATGCACAGCTGGGTTTCAGTTGTGTGATGCAGGGTTGTGTGCAGATGCAGCAAGGGGAATCCATACCATAAAAGAAGCCCTTTTGCTCTTTTTCCCTTTCTTTAATATTTGTGCTATGGCAGTACTGAAGACCCCTTCTTCTACAGCAAGGCACATGGCTCCCTGCTGGAGCAAGGATGGGTTGTGGAGCAAGAGGGGCTTCCTGGGAACTGACTATGGCAGATGGGCAGTGATTTCAGGAGCAGTGGATTGCCCTGGGAGCGCTTTTCTCCCGGGACCGACAAACACATCAGTTTAAAATGGGTGGTGTTCAGAGTCCTTGATCTCACCTGCACTGGGACACCCAGCACTAGGATGCTGCCGTGGGGATGGTGGTTGCTCGTGTCTGAAGAGCGTGAGGTCTGGAGTATCTGGGGCTGGTTCTTCCATCTGGAAATAAGCACAAGTCAGAGGGAGTTCATATGGCATTCAGTTTGCTTTAACAGTAAGCAATACTTCCTGCCACCTCCTGGGGCCCTGGGGGCAATTTTCAGCCCCCTTCACCCCTTTCTGCTGCAGCGCAACAGCTATCCACAAGCCCCCAACTGCCTCAGAGGTTTCCTGAACTCAGCCTCAAGCATGGGCTCACTGCTCTCTTCCAGTCCCATTGGGCCTTGCAAAGCAAAGGTTGGAGCTTCTACACTGGCAGAAAAGCGAATGGAACAGGAGTGATGACAAAGATGAAGACACAGGAGATGTGCGCGCGGGGTCTTTAAACAGAAGTGTGTTATGAGACTGGCCACATAAATGAGGAGCCTTCTGGGTGCCAGAGCTACATGTTTAGCTCCGCTGGGAGACACAAGCCAAGACAGCCATCACGGGATCAAGTTTCTGGGGCAGCTCTATTCCGGGATAAAGCAACTTTCGCTCCAGAAGAGAGCACATACTGGGCGGGGGCGACACAGGAATTACACTGTCTTGCTAGCTGATGGCCCCACAGCTATTCTGGTGTGTTTCCCTGGGTAGACAGCACTGTGCTACCACTGCTAAAAGATTTCCTGCCTGTCTCCAGCCAACGTTTGTTGGGGAGAAAACTGCCTCTAGAAGCGGGGGGAGAGAGCTGCCTGCTAGTTTTCCAGCTTAGTTCATTTTCTTAGAATTTCCTCTGACGATTCCGTTTCTTTCTTTTTGTTTATTTGCTTCAACCTTCTTTTTTTGACAGCTGGAAAGAAGGAGTATGTTTTTGTTTCCATGGCAGTGTGCTTCTAAACTTTTGATGGACTCGAGACATGCCATGAGTTCCAGGAGAGTCAGCCGTGCTGGAGGAGAATTCCCGTAGTTTTTCGAAAAGCAGACGCAAAAAGAATGCTCTCCAACAAGCTGTCCAAAGGGCCTGGGCACACGCAGCCACATATGGCCTCCTGTGACGACCCCTTGTTTACTCTGCAAATAGGGTGTTGCTCGCGCGTGCCCTCAGATCACAAGGTTGGGCTCCCTTGGCGTAATATTACTTCATCCTGGATCTTATGCAAAAGAAAAAAAAAAAGTATCACACTTTAAGGCTATAAAAATGTGGGTGGGAATATTTTCCAGCCTATGTCATTTTCCACTAAGCCCAAAATTTGTGTTCTGCCTCTTGCTGTTGGTGTTTTTCTCTCTGAAATATGTTTCTCATTTAGTATTCTCTAGCTCCTTTCTCATCTCCTTTGAGTCTGCATGAGGAGCACTGCAGCACCCCCATGGCCTGCTGTGTTGTGAATGGAGGGGCAGCAGAACCAGACAGCCCCAGTGGTTGGGTGCAGAGTCATTGGTTCAATGCTCAATGCTCTGCTTCAATGCCAGCGTGCAGGGCTTTCCCCACCTCATTTCCCACTTCAAGTATCAAACAGCAGCCCGCTCTATGGGTCTGAGACCTCTAGAGTGCCTTCAAAATGTGCAGAGAATAGTAGTGAGGCACCCACAAAACTGGAAGGCCTCCCTAAACTCCAAGGGGTCTTGCACATGAGTACGGCGATAGCACTCTGCCCGTGGCTTTGCTCCAGGGTTGAAGTCATTGGGGTGGGTTGGTGTCTGCAGCCAGCTGGAGAAGCACAGGCTCCTTGGGGAGGGGAGGCAGGCAGGGAAGGGAATAGCATAGAGCAGCTTACCTGGCACCTGCCCTTTCTCTTGGAAGGCCAGGACTGTTGGAGAAACCAGGGAGTAGGTAGCTAGAGTGAGGGTGTCACGACGTGGCCTCCTGGGAAGGCCACGTAGCAATCGAGAGAACTCGTCACCTTGGATGAAGTAGAAGTCCTGCAGTGACATGGGTGGCAAAGAGCACTGCAGGGAGGTTCTCCCCAGCTGCTGCTTCATGCATGGTTGGAGAACCTCTTTCCTGAGCTGGACATTTTTGTGCTGTTGAAGAAGAACCAGCAGGGCCTCTTTCAGCCTGGGAAAATGGAGCGGGAGGTGGATGTGCCAAGAGGTTTGCCGTGTGTGTAGGTTGCTGAGAAGAAGCAACCGAAACCCCGTTTGGGCCTCGCATCGCTCGTTCTCCCACGGGGAGCTCTGGCAACTACTCCTTGTTCCGGGCACATTGAAGAACGATGCAAATCTTGCCTCCCTCTATCTGATACTTGCTCCACCTGGGTCACTTGTCACAACTGTACCTGAAGCACCTTAGATTCGTATCAGCATCCCTATGAGCAGAGCAGCAGGCTGCAAAAGGAGCATTTTTCCCCCACCAGGGTTGAATTCATTCCCTGCTTTCTTGGGCCAACGCTGATGGTCCCCAAAGTGTTTGCTCTATTTCATCCTTGCTTGAAAACACAAGTGTACAAAGAAGAACAGCTCATCCCTCTCATGGGAAAGTGTAGTATTTCAACATTTGTTTTTCTGCCGAAGCTGGTAAGCAGTTTGCATATTACAGAAATATTAATGGAATGATGAGTTCAGACCCTTTTTTTTTTTCAGATGGAAGCACAGAGTAGAAGAACAGTGCGGGTGATCAGGGCAAAACACTTGGCTCCAATGGATCAGTTTGGAATGAAGCAGGTGGTTTCAAACTTATCTATTGAAGAGGACTTAAGGGAAGAGATTTTCTAAGGAAGCCTTGCACACAGGACTGTAACATTTCAAACATTGGTAGTTAAGACTTTGCAGGCCTTCTTTTTGTCTGAAGTCAATTGTTTTTCCCAAATTTAAAGCGAAATATGTCTTTCATTTCCCTGAAGAATATATAACCTCCTAGATTAGCAAACAAAAAACCCTTTACATTTTGTTTTTATTTTGGAGAACCTTAGCAATAATGTGGAAAGGGAAGTGGTGTATGGAAAAATAGGGAAAACCTGTCACCAAAGCTAAGTTTGTGAAAGTCCCCTGTTGATGGTGCTTTTTATTTTGTGCCATTCCCAGCGTGTGCAGGGCAGAGAGAAGCTGGGGTAGCCTCACATGCAACCAAAACACAGTGGAAATTCCATGGAAACTATGGTGAAGCAGGGGCACCGGCGACTCTTTTGTGCCCTGTTCATGTTCCACCTGACTGACTCAGGGGAGGAATAACCAGAAAGTGCTGGATTTCCTCCTGGGTCATACAATACCCAAAGGATGCAAGGGGCGGTTCTTAGGTATGACCATAAGTGGCGGCTTTGCTGCATCCACGGCTCTACCCCTCTGTCCCTGGTACAGGAATAGCTTGGGCGCCCTAGTGCTTCACTGACGGTGCAAGAAGCTCTGGTGTGGTCAGATGCTGCTTCAGGTGGTAATTTTGGATTTGTAGCAGAAATCCAGGCTGGAGGAGGCTCCATGGCCAAGAGAGCAGCTTTAAGGATAACGTGGTTTTCCTCTTTCTAGCAAGTCCCCGTTGCTGGGGGGAGTTGCTAGCTTCTAACAAGTCTAGCAGCCAAAGGGCTCTTGAATTGCCCAGGAAGAGCAGAGCTGACCTGGGCAGCTTACATGACCTGCTGGTTGCCGAGGGACAAGAGTAGATCAAAAGCCAGAACATGAGGCTCACAACGCCTTGTCCCGTGGGGATTTTTGGGGGAGGTGACATTTATTTACTTCCTGTCTTGGATCCAGAGCAAAAGACATAATTCTGAGAGCTCCACAGCCCCACTGGCTACCTTATCCATGAGTCATCGTGATACTGGGGGAGTGCAGACAGCTTTGCTGGAAGAGAGGGCACAGCCTGATATCCAGCTGGAGGAGCACATGGAGAGGGAGGCCGTGGAGATACCCAGCGTGTGCCAGCCTAACTCAAAATGAAGCATCAGCTCATGGAATGACAGGCTACAACGAAATATTTTCCTCACCAGGAAGAAAGGTCAACCATCCTTTTTTTTTTTTTTCCCCTGGAAGAGAAAGCTCATTTTTGAAAAGAAAACAAGGCACTTCTATAAAGGAAAAATGTTTCACTTGAAATTTCTTGAGCAATTTTACCATTGAGTGACTCAATGTTGATGCTAATACCTTGGAAATGAAGTTAAATGGTTTCTGGTTAGCGGCCTTCTCTCCTTCCTGAGTGGTTGTTAAGTTACTGTCTTCTGGGCAGTGCTCTGTACTAAACCCCCATGACTGAGTCATCACTGCTTTCCCCTCCTATACGCGTTAGTTGGACTTCATAAGCCCATAAGCCCATACTGATGATGATGCTTTTCTGCAGCAATTTCTCCATTGTGGCCATAGTCTAGCAAATTATTTATTTTTCAAAGTCTGCCTTAAATTACCTAAGTCTCCCTGGAGCTTGGAGTTAGCGAGTTTGGAGAGGAGCTTCTTGGAAATTTATTCCCAAACTCCGAATCTTAGAAAGTCAACTAAAATTGTCCAAGGGAAATTAGACATGCCAGAACCTGTCAGCCTGTGTGGGGCAGGTCCAGGAGCCGCTACATTGAGGATATGTCCCTGTGTGCTTCTGCTTTGCTCAACAAGGGTGGAAACATCTCCGTTGGAGTAGGCATTTGCCACATGCAGTGGACACACACTGAGACTACAAGATCCATGCTGAGAGCTTAGAGGAAGCTTAATTCTGAATTCCTTTGCTTTCAAATGAGTTTTTTATGACTGTGATTTTTTTCTTCATCCAATTAATTAACCCTTGGCTTAGCTACCTCAATACCTTTGGCTGGTGGACTTGGCAGTTACCTGTGATGGGTCTTAGTCCTGTTCTCTGAACTGCCTGGGAATGCACTCACAGTTGAGACCCAATGTCTAGGAGCAGACCCCACCTTGCAAGGGCTGTGCTGGTCGTGCCAGGGCAGTGGGCCAGGGGCTGCCACGAAATTCCCATTTAATGCTGGCCGATGGATCTTAGCGGCCCATGGAAGAACAACCACAAGTGGAGCTGAGTTATCAACACAACGTCAGTGTTGCAGGCCTGATCTTCTGCCCTCAGGACCCACGGCTCTCCAAATAGAGCAGCCCGGAAACTAATCCTACCTGTGGTGCTACCAGGAAGAAGAAAAGCAGAGAAATGTGAGTCTTGCCAGCATCTGATCAGGCATAAAGGATGCAAGCATGGGACTGCCGTGTATTTGGATTGCTTTGGAGAAACCCTCTTTTTCTATCCTAGCAGCTTCCTGAGGGCAGAAGAAGAAGGATTTGGTCATTTCTCCTGGGGTCTGGAGAGGACACAACTGCAGAAGCAACACTTCCTGCTGAACAAGCTTGCCGGCCCTCTCCAAGCCCCACAAATCTCTAAAATTTCCCACCACAGCAAAACCAAACAAGCAAACAAGCAGCCCATTTTGGCTCTAGCAAGTTCCTTTTCCATTTAAATATTTTTTATGGCGCTTGCTAAAATGTAAAGTTTCAAAACACAATGCCTGCCAGAGAGAAAGTTGTGCTTCCAAATCCAAAATATTACAGTGAAATATTTCTGTGGGTTTTTTTTTTTTTTGGTTTTTTTTTTTTTTTAATGAAAAGAAATAATGGAAAGGATTTGGGGGCAGGGACAACTAAAACACAATTTCTTTTTTCAATGATGTTGGCCTGGATTTGGAGAACGTTTCACTTAAAATCATTTCTTTCACCACTTCCATTAGCTCACACTCACTCTTCACATTAACCGACAACCCCAAATTATGTGCATGAAGCTAGAAGTGCTTATTGCTGTCCTGGACAATAAAATATGCCTGTAGCAGGCCAAAAACACAGATACAAGAACTTTAATTTATTTATGCACACAATTAGTGTAATGGGCTTACTGATGGCAGCAGTGTTAGGTCTCCCAGGCAGGCTGACTCCCGTGTTCCTTTCCCTCATTTCTGTAGTGTCAGCAAGGCAGCTTAATCTCTCCTTAATGGCATCCTGCCCGGTGTCACACTGGCCCTCTGTTTGCCTCCTCTTTTCTTGCTGTACTTTGATGGGTCAGCTTGGTTTTCCTGGGTATCTGCAACTTTGGGGTAATCCATGCTTGATTCAACAAGGTCCTGAGTATCCTGGTCTAACTCTGTGCTGGGCAGAGGATCTCCCTGGGTCCCTGCCAATGTCAAATATCCAGGGATTTCCTGGTAATCTGGTTTTACCAAGCAGAGTACACTTTTCTCCCCTTCGATCTTGGTCTCTTGTCTGTTTACTGCTGCTCTCGTGTTTCCGACAAGGTCAGTGTAATGGCAGTGTAATGGGAGGGCTGGTCAGCACACAGGGCCCTCCTGGGGTCCACAGCCCAACAGGAGCCTGTTTTTCTTTCTCCTGGCCTCCATCTAATGTGAATTCAGCCTGGCACCCTGTCTTTAAGACCCTACCAACCTTTCCTTCAGACTTGCTTTAACCAGGATTTTCCCACTGCAAACCACAGTTAATCCTGCTAGCTTCATAAAATCCATTTGTTGAGCCCACGGCATGGGACATCCAACTCATGGACCAGCCTCTCACAGCCTCCTCGGCTGCTGATGATTCATAACTCAGCTCTATCTGGAGGCTTCTCCAAGCTAGAGGCACCTCTCATTGTCTCCAAGGAAGCTGTCCGTTCTCCAGCCTTTCACTTGACACAGACCTGCCAGCTCCATTGCACGAACACTACCAAGAGGAACATTCCCAGGTCCCATGTGAGTGCTCTTTCCAGCAGATACCTCTGTCATGTTTTCTGAATCACTCTCCTACCACATCTGACTGCAAACAGTAAACGGCACCAATGAGACATGTTTTCTTTGCAAGCCTAGGGTCCTGTCCTGGTTGGGAATCACCCACCATCCCCAGGTAGATGAGCCCTGGGAATGGAATGTCTCCCAAAGTGGCTTTGCTGCCACCCCTAGGATGCTGTGTGTCTGCAGATTACTTTTGATGGGTGACATGATTATTGCTTTCAGCGTGACAGCAGACTACTCTGGGTTCCAAGTAATACTCCAGTTCTCAGGTAACTGGAGCCAGAAGGATTTTCCAGCCCTTAGGCAAATCCTGTAGGCCTCATAGCTCCAGAAGGTTCCCTAAAGGCTGGATACTGCCCTACCAAAGCTAGTCCTGAACCTACACAGTTGAATCCCAGGAGGAGGAGATGCACTCAAGGCCCTGACACCAAGCTCTTATTTTGACAGCATGAGCAGCCTTATGGCTATATCTGTGCCCTCATAAGTGTGTGCTTACATATCTTGGTGGTTTGGACCTCCAGGCCACTTCTTGGCATCAAACACTCCGCGGCAAGAAGTGCTCTGAGACAGTAGACCCCACTGTTGACAAATGAGCGAAAGAGAATTGTTGTCTGGAGCTCACCCACTCTGCAGATCTGATGCTTCCCAGCTCACAGTCTATGAGCAATGCTCCTTGGTAAGGAGAAAAGCCCTCTGTGTCCCTGCTCTTCAGAATAGCTGTCCTCGCTACCCTCCACGTTTCCCATTTTGCCAAGGCTGTATACACGGGCAGCCTCTCTGTGGCAAGCTCACACCACGTCGGTGAGCGAACCGCAGGGCTGGGCTAGCCTGCTGTACATGGGTGACAAATGTGTGCTTGATTCCTCATTTTCAAGGCTGAAATTCTCTCCCACCATAGCAGGCTTTCCCTCGGAGACTCTGCCTGAGGATTAATTCACTAGCCACTTATCAGTTGTCAATGTTGGTCAGATTAGTATCAAGTTATGTCCAGAAACTTTTGAGTTAGAATCCAAGCCATTAGCTTTCTGTAGAAATCCACTTGTTTTTTTTTACAGACCTGTTTAACTTACTCAGCTTTCCCAGCTTCTAGGCTTGGAATTTTCTCATAGTAATCTGCAATCTGCTTTGTTGCATTTTATTTCTTCTGAATGAGAGAAAGCCAGAGACATTCTCCTCAGCCAGGCAGTGCTGTGCTGTAAAAGGCATTGGGCTCGTCTTCTGAGATATTCCTACTCAGAATACTGGAACAGTACCTTTTTGAGCCTGCACTCTGGCAATTAGATCTCATCTTCAAAATCAGCGCGGAGCAAGGCTCCCCCATTGCAGCAATGGTTTTAACCAACACATCTGGGGGAGAGAAGGATGTAGAGACATAAATTATTGAGTCAGGGCAGTGGATGCACTAGTGTGAACGTGGACCTCTTCCTCTGGCTAAAAGCAAATGTCGAAGTAGTTGGATTTGGCAGCAGGAATGCTCTCACAGAAAATAAAAACAAAAAAAAAAAGAAGAAAACAAATTACAATAACAACAGAAACAGCAATACTAAATCACCCTAATTACTTCCTTTAAAGGGAAACACTCATAAGCAAAGTCTTCTCTTGGGTCTCGGCCTTCTTCATTCTGTCACTCCGTCACCAGGTGGTATCAGCAGCAGGGGAAGGTCTGATTTTCATCTGTCCTCTGGGCTGGTTTTCATCTGCCTAAAGCTGGGGTGCTGGATGCTCCTGGGACTCAGCTAGAGCTAGCTTGCACTTGAAAACCGCCCTTCTTTACTAATTATTATATCTTCTGGAAACTTTCCTGGAAGGTCTTGTCTACGTGTTCTGAAGGACTCATTCCAACGAGCTTTTAGAGCAGATTAAGTAACCTGAGTGTTTTGTTTTCTAAAAATACATGCTTATAAAAGATTGTACCAAGCTTTGCAGCAGCCAGGGTTGGGAAGACACGGTTGTCTTAACTTCAGAACAGAGAGCTCCAACCTCTACCTGCAGAGGTGTCCACAGGGGACGACATCCCCAGGTTGTCCTCTGACCACTCCTCTCTTGGTTCAGTGCCTAAGATCGAGACATTTTGTAGAATTAGGTGGGGACATGTGGCTGTTTCCACGAAGTGTCCTGTATGCCTGCCACCTCTGTTGGCGCTCCCTGAGTCCAGCTCACTCATGTTACAGATAGGGCTCTTGGAAGGCAGAAGTGCATGGAGACAAGCACTTACTGGCAAGGGGGTCTCCTGCCCTCCAGCCCCCTCAAGCTGTTCATCTACAGCAGCATTACACCTGGAAGAACAGCTCATTCCCTCCTCACCTATTCCTGAGAATTAATTCCTCCCATTCAGTAAGCAAGAGGAGGGACACGCTTCAGTGTCACTTAGTATGCCTCCCATGACGGTTTCGTGTCTGCTCATTTTTAACCTTTGGAGGCTGTTATCATTATGCAAGGCAGGAGCTTTCCCAAGCGTAAAGCCAGGCAGTGACAGTTCCTGGACTCTGGACATCGAGATTTGCTCTACAAGAGGTGGGCAGTGGCTTGTTCCTTTCCATCTCCAGCCGATGATCCTAACACAAATGGAAGCCAAGTATTTCCTCACTACAGCAGCTGCTAAGCAACTACAAGAACAGACTGAGAGCATGTTTCATGCTCAAGACTTCTTGTCTTCTTGGCTTTTGCAAAGATAATCAGAGTTGAATGAGTTTTGGGAGAACTGAATCTACTCTTTATCTCATCCTAAACCAGGCCTGCGGGCTTTACTCAACCTCTCTCCACCATCACTTGCTTTCTTTGCAAAAGTGCTGTTCGTTGAGGGTTTTTTGACATGAGAGAAGCCAAAGAGAGCACCCTCTCTGAGCTGGCTCCCTTTCCACCACCGCTCTGCACAAAGTTGTACACTGATGTCCCCGAAACAAGTAGGCTACCGAGGAGCCTGCACCAGAGCCCTGTGTAACTTCTTGTGATAGCTGCCCTGACCCTGAAAAGCACTGCACATGCATGTGTGGTTAAGGGCACGATAATCTTAAGAACATCCTCACTGTCTGACTGTCCTGAGAAGGGGGAAACTTGATGCAGAGTCTTCCTTGCATCTTCCTAGTGATTAGCCAGGCTCATGTATGGAGTTCACAGAAGGAAAGGGCTGGAGCTAGGAGGTCAAAGATGGGGCTGTTGATTCAGTAGATGCTTCTCATCCTGGCTCTTCTTCCCCTTTCCCCTTCCTCCCAGCTGCCTTCTTCCTTACCTGATCACTCTTAGACTCTTAGATCCTTTTTTTCTCTTCTCTGTCCTTCCTCCATTTTCCCACCTTTCTGCACTCTTGCTTGAGCTGCTTCCGTGAAGCGTACAAGGACTGGTGGGAGCGAACAACTCATTGGGTTGATTTCCTAAACAAACTATAAGTCTGTGGGCAATGAAAGATACAGATGTCCTGAAGGAAATACATAGGAGAATGAAATTTCCATTTCACTTGGTTTTATCAGACATCCTCATTATTGTTATCACTTTTTCTGCAATTGCTTCTTGAAGAAGCCCCTTCTCTGACATGTGAGGAGACCAGAGGAAAGCAGGACATAGGAGAACAAGGGTTGAAGAAGTATGTGAGAATTAACGCTGATTCTTTTTATAGACTTTCAATCTTTTAAAACTACTATGGATGTACTTCCTAGATGGGTTTTTTTTTCATAATATCCATAATAATGGGGAAAAACGGAGGTTTTTCTTACCCATCAGACAGCTTATAAGAAAAGCAATTCCCAAATGAAAAATTACCCTTTTCCTGCACTATTCCCACTTCCTGAGTTCATTTTTACCAGCTGGGAAGCACTGGTGTGAAGGAGCCGTGCTGTTGTGTGTTGTTACCCAAGAGTAACTTGGTGTGACTCAGGTCCTGCCCTTCCTCCACTTTCCAGCAGGCATCGACTTCATCTTTCTCACTCTACGGCCACTGTCTAGCCAGGCTTGTTGAGAGGTGTCACAAAGTGCCAGAAAGTCAGCAGGAGAAGCCACTCTTTGGAACAAGGTGTTTCTCAGCACAAAATCCATGAGCAACAAATCATGTTCAGAAAATTAAGGTACTTTGCCAAAACTCTCCAACCCCATTCCTGCAAAGAGGACATGTTTGATTGCTTTTCGTTTTTTTGTCGACAAGTATTTTTGTGCCGGAAATGGTTCAATCACTTCTCCTGAGTTAGATTCTGGTAGTCGGGGAGGGCTGGTACTGTTGGTGACAGAAGAGAGGGCTGTGAAGCGCCTGCCTGACTTGCCTCTCCAGGACGGACCTCGGCATCTGTGAACACTCAAAAAAATGTCTCATCCTCCCGCCCAGACAAGGCGAGGTTGCACAGGATAAGGAGACATTCACTGTTGCTCATCGGCTGCCAGAACATCTGAAGTATCCCAAAAATTCTGCAGAGATTAACCAACCCGTGGCTGAACCTGGAGCCAGCCCTCCCAAGCACGTTCCCTCAAAGGCAAACGGAGCAGCGGGGAGTCCCAGCAGTGCTATCTCAGATCACACAGGTCAGTCAGCTTCCTTGGGATGTGCATGATCCGGTAGATCACGGCTCGAAGCAGCATTCCCCATTGCTTGGACTGCTGCCAGGAAGCAGTGAGAAGGGGAGGATGTTCCTTGTGTTCATCTTGAGCAAAGACGAGCAGAGGGCTTTAGCCACGTGTGCTCTTGTGGAAACATTCTCTTGGTTTCTTTTTAGCCTAAAACTCTAACCCGTGGGTCAGCCCTTAGAGCAAAATGTGGACTTGAAGTTAGCCCAGTCTGGTGCCCTGGCTGCAGGACGTGGCCTCCAGCAGTGTGCGCAGGACGGGGAGGAGGAAACCGTCGTTCCAGCTCGCTGCTGACGGAGGCATGAGTCGCCACTGCGAGGAATGCGTGATTCGGCACCCTGTCCCACATACCAGTGCTCCGGCGGCGAGGCCCTGACTCATTTTCCAAGTGAAGCAATGCACTTGGGGGAGGGAAAAAGAAGAGAAAAAAAAATAATAAAACAGGAAATCCTTGCAGGAGCAATGTCATTTGCTTTCGTGGCTGGATTGCTGCAAGAAGCAGGATGCGAGCAGCGTGCATGAAGCCTGAGGAGTTAGCAAGGTTTTGTATTATTTTTTTCCATGCCTCTTTCCACGGGCCCCAAGATGGTCAATGTGCTGCCTGCAGGGCTGGACAAGGTGGCTGAGGTTTTGGGGGAAGCCCGGGCAAGCAGACACCTGGTTAACACTGAATCCAGATCCTTCCTTGCCTGGGTTCCTTGCTCACAGCTGCCCGATTCGCCTTGAGAAACACATCTGCTGGCAGTTCCAGCCACTTTTGGGAGTCACACAGTATGGAGCACGTGCAGCATCTTGAGTCCTGCGTACGGGGGGGACCCAGCAGCTGCCAAGCCTTTGTGAGCTGCTCTATCCCCGGGGGCTGCACTGCCAGGAGAAGACCGGCAACCCCAGCTGCCTCCAGCTCAGACAGGCTGCGGGAAGGGTGCCCAGAAGCCCAGATCCCACTAAGCACTGCAAGCCAGGCTTGCTCCCTTGCCACCTCTGAGCCCAAATTTGCGGGCTACGGGGCCAGGGTCGCCTTGGGACTGGTAGTGGGAGCACAGTTGGGGAGTGAATATGAGCAGGGAGAGAGCCAGAAAACCCATCTGCCTGGTTTTTCAAGGTCACAGAGGTGGTGGGAAGGAAAGAGGAGAGAGAGAGAAAAAAAGAGTTGACTCAGAAACCGCAGGGAATTTTTTGCCTTTTTAGAATACTGGGAAGAGAAAAAATAGCCACAGTTATTCAAAACATCCAGGATAATAACAGCCTGTTTACTGTTTATATGCAAAGATGGCAGGCAGGCTGCACAGCGCAGGGAAGAGGAATGAGGAATTTGCCGGCCTTGCTCCGCAACACGACCACTTCTGCTTATCCATGCAAAGCGTGGAGCGAATCTCCCGGCCTGCCTTCGTCCAGCTGAGAGAGGAGGAGCAGGGCTGGCACGTTGCAGGCGCCTTGTCCTCATCAGCATCACAGGCTGGGAGGCGAGGAGCCCGGCGTCCGGGTCGGGGCAGATATTGCCTCAAGGTTGGACAAAGTTGGAGGTGTCGCTGTGGTCAAGCAGGACCCTCCCCATGGGTATCAGATGCCGTGGGTAGCCTGTCTCACCCATGGTAGCTTGCAGCCTGATGGAGATGGGGTCGTGCTAGGGGCAGGTTGAGGAGTGGGAAGTGCATGTCTGTGTTCTCCATGTCCATCCACCACATCTGTCCCACACGGAGCAGCCTCTACCAAGAGGGACAGGGTAGGGGAACGAAAGAAACACTGAGGCACTGAGCAGGTGGTCCTTGGGCCCAGCATTTTGAACATCGTTGTTGAGTGGATCCCCTTGTTCTAGCCTGGGGGAATGAGTCTGGGGTGAAGGAAAGCCCAGTGGGCCTCCCCAAGTGCGTGCAAAGGTGTAGAAGTAAGGATAGAGAAGGAGGGAGAGACATTGTAATGCCTGGAAGAAAAGGCCAGACGGAGGATCCCATCTGAGATAGCTGGGAGGAGGGAAAGAGAGGGGTTTTTGAGGTAAGTGTCAGGCAGGGCCGATGGAGAGGAAAGAGCCGGCTGCACTTTCCTGAGTCCTCTGCTCCTCATGGCCAGTGCTTGAGAGGCAAACAACTCTGCTGTCAGAGAAAAAGGACCATCTCAGAAAGAGAAGTGTGCAGGATTCCCCCCGGGTGCCAAAAACGACAGAGGTTAGCAAGAATCTCGCTGGAGCCATCGGGTACATTTTTAAAATAGCTGAGGAGTGAATCACAAGGAGGCCTTATCTCTGCTCCGATACAAAGCTGGCAAATGCAAGCCCAGAAAGGGGAAAAGAGGACAAGGCAGAAGGTGCCCCCTCACCTGTGAGTGTCTCCTGCAGAGTGGCGCACTCCCAGAGTGTTCATACACAAACTTAATGAGCTCTTCAGCCGTGGACCACATCCAGTTTGTGCCATCTTCCCCCAGCTCATTCAGAAGCACTACCAGATAACATCCCTCCCCCCCAGACCTGTTACTTAATAGCTGAAGCATCCTGGCCCTTCCAGAGGGAATTGCATCCACCCTGCAAATGCAGAGCACTACAGCAACTCCGGCTGGCTCAGACACGCTCCGAACACAGTGCCAAGTTCAGCACAACTGGGCTTTCGTGAGTCAGGTTGGAAGGCAGATTCCACCAAGAGCGTGCACAGCTTCTGGGAGAGCTGGCTGTCTTGCCTAATCGTCTCTGGGTGTTTGAATGGTCTTCCCTGAACCGTAGCGTCCACGCAAATCTCTTGTACCCTTCTCTGCTCCAGTGTATTTGGCACAATAATACACCCCAGTTCGCTGCAGGAGCAGAAGGAGAAGACTCCTCATGGAGGAGGTGGGTGGGAACTTGTGACTGCAGCAAGATGCAAGGTCTCGAGGAGGGGGTCATTTGCTTTCTGGTGGGGGAAAGCAAGGGGACAGACCTTGCTCTCCATCCAGCACCTTGCAACACCTCTGCACAGCATGGAGCCCCCTGAGTCTGGCGGTCTGGGGAGCGTGTGAACCCCGCCGGGGAAGGTGGTGAGACAAGGAAGGACTCTTCATCAGGATGTTTGGGGCTTGCATTGCCCCTTCATCAGGATGTTTGGAGGTTGCATTGCCCCCAGCGTGGTGGCCATACTGTCCTAGGAAGTGCCACCACACGCTTCCCTGGGACATCCCAAAGAGAACTGACTAGGCTGAGTGTCTTTGAAAGGAGCCAAACGCCAGCCCCACAACAGGACGCTCACTCCAGCGCAGGCCGACAGCCCTGTGTCTTAGCAGAGCCCACAGGCACAGAGCAGCTCCAGCTTGCACAGGTGGCTGATTTCCCAAAGCACCAGCCCATCCATGCTGGTGGGTGCTCCCGCCCTGCATACGCCTCACGTATTCCCCTCGCTGTGCTCTGCTTTAAAAAGCCTACACCTAAACCCTCTCCCCTGGCCATGGAAGAAACAGGAGAGACGCAGTGTGCAGGTGTAGGAGTGAGCATGGGTGAGTCCTGCTTGCAAGAGAAGGTGAAATGAAGAGCTGAGCAGGCACGGCAGGGCGATCTTCATTCCTCCAGAGCTAAAGAGCAAGCCAGGACTTGAGGCACAAGCGCACGGGAGAATCCACCAGGGTTCACTCGACTGGTTTGCTCCCAAGCTTGCGGCAAGGCAAGCGGGGTCGAAGCTCCTGGCCACTACCCCAGGGCCCAGCCTGGGGCGAGGGCAGCCGGGGATGCCGCTCTGGGCCGCTGGCTACCCCACTGCAGCCGCAGAGGAGAGGGCCCTGGGGATTAGCCGGCGGGGTGGAGGGTAGTTATCTCATGGCGGGTGTCCTTCTCCTGGCAGCACCAGGTGTGATCTCCGTGGGAAAGAGATGGATAGAGGAAGGGGGTGGGGGGAAAGTCTGGAGCCTTCCTCCTCCTTCTCTAGCTGGGGAAGGAGGAACGGTGTGGCAAGCAGGGCTTTCCAAATTTCCTCTGCCAAAAATAAATAAATGAATAAATAATCAAGCAAGCAAACAAACGAAAAGAATTATTTTTAAGATCAGTGAGATTCCCATCAGCAAGATTCCCTTTCTCCCCAATCCTACTGAAAACCTAGGGATTTTTCTGCTTCTTAAAGAGCCACGTTTCATCACAAGGGATTTGCAATGAGCTTTTATTTCCTCATCCAGTTCTGACATTTGACAGGCAGAAATGAAGAGAACGTGCTCTGTGATAGGACTGCAGAAGCAGAAGAATGCAAGAGCTAAAGACACAGCCGTGTGGGAAAGGAGAGAGGAGATCAGATGGTGGAAAGGGCAGGAGGGAGAGGAACCAGGGGCAAAAGAAGGACAGTCCAGACTCCAAGGATGCCAGGAGAAATGAGGAAAGGCTGTTGTGGAGGCAGACAGAGGAGTCAACAAGATGCTCCTTGGTGGAGATGTGGTTTCAGGAACAGCCGTGGGACTGAAGTGGGATGCTCGACAAGAGGAGAAAACCAGTCTTGTCCCGACAGTGTCTCATCGCACCAGACACACTGTGGCCATAGGAGGGACCGTCCCTGTCTAAATAGTTCCCAAGTCAGATGAGCCGTTTCCCCGTCACCCACAAGAGAGACGGTGCCCCAGGACATAGAGTCACTCACTGAAGCCACCGGGGTGACCACAGTGGTGCTGGGAGCGGAGCCTGCTGCCCTTTTCTGTCTCTGCAGGCTGCAGATGTGCAAGTGCTCCCATGGCAGAGGATGCTGCAGGCACCAGCCCAGCTGGGCGCACAGCAGTCACCCCCCGGCTGCCTCTGCCGCAGAAGCACCGGGATGCCGGAACCTGGGGAGGAAGGAGGAGGAGGAGGAGGAGGAGGAAAACAGGAGCCTATTTGCATGGAACGGGAGAAGAGGCGCTTTGCCAAAGGGCACCGCTGAGCAGCCTGGGGCAACCGCTGCTCCAGCCGCAAGGAGAGGGTGACACTGGGGTCTGAGACGCGGCTTCGTCGTGTTGTTCCCAGAACGGCACCACGATGCTCCCAGGTTACCCTCCCGAGCAGCCCCTGAGCCACAAGCACCCTATATGCAGTGAGTGGACTGCGTGGGGGATGAGGGAGCATGAGTCTGAGGGATGCCAGTAGAGAAAAGAAAACAGTGGCCTGGAGATGGTGCAAAAAGGGTGGAGAGAAATGCCAGTGATGACAAACTCATGAAATAAGGGATAACACCCCCACCCCCACCACCTCCAGAGCTGGAGCTGCCCTCTAAGGCATGGTAGTCTCATTTTTCAGAGCAGCATCTTCATGCCTCCTCCCTTCCCCCGGGAAGCCAGGAGGCATTTCTCGCCAGGGGGACCCTCCCTGCGGCCTCACAGACACGGCCACAGCTGGAATGCAGCCCAGCCGGCGTCCCCTGTCCTGGGTGCCCTTGATGCCTGCAATGGATGGGCTGGATTTGGGTCTCCCACACCCGGGGATCCTGCCCCCTCCGGGTCTCAAGTCCCTCTTCCCCGTTGCCACCTGGGGAGAACATGTTCCTGCTGGACCAGGCTACCGGGCTCCTGTTAGGAACAGGGAAGCCAGGAAGCTACACCAGGTGGACCTTTGTGTCTGAAGGAGCTTCCCACATCCTAGAGACCTTTCTGAGAAAATCCTGTTGGAGAGGAGCAGCAACAGGAGCCTCCAAGAGAAGCCAGCTCCCCTATTTGTATCATCCCTTCACTTGACAACCTGCCTGCAAACAGCTCGCTCTGGCCAGACCTGCCATGAGGAATATCTGCATCCGGATTTGGGTAAATAAACTGCCGGGTGTGCGAGCTGTGGTATGCCAGGAATGCCGTAAAACCTTCCCGGGCCATTGCCTGCAGCTTACGGGAAGTGGGAGGGGGTGGGGAGGAAAGGCAGGTACTGGGCCTGCTCTGGGCATCGCTCAGGCGCTTCCCTGCCTTCACCTGCCAGGAAGGGAGTGGGGTTGATGTCCCGTGGCGCAGGGAGCCAGGAGCTGCCGGGGTAGCCTCCAGCCGGTGCTGGAATTAGGACACGGAGCTTGCCAGGGAGATCAGCTCTCAGAGCACCCAAGTGGAGACACGGGGCATCAGCTGCAAGCGGGCGCCGGATGGTGGTTGGATCCTCTCGGGTGCTTCTCACGGCTGCACCGCCTGCCCCCTTGGCCCCGGGGATACTGCAGCCCGTGAAGTCGCAGGCGGCCGAAGGACCAGCAGGGTAAGGAGAGGTGTCTCCCCCGCTGGCGATGGAGAGGAGGTGGCTGCCAGGCTCCTTCCTCCTCCCCTGAGGGGCTCAGCAGGAGCTTTGGGCACCCCAAAGGGGCTCTCGCCCTCGTCTCGTCAATGTGACACTGCAGGGGGTGACTTGTCTCTCTGGACTTGTTTTCAAAGGCACTTGGGTGCCCTTGTGGGACATTTCTGTCACCGGACATGTCCCCACCTGACCCAAAGCAAACCCCTGTAATGAAGGCCATGACAAGAAAGGAAGGGACGTTCCTCCGGCTCCAGGTGGGGCACCTGGGTCTTTGCATTGCTGGCCTCTGTACGGAAGTCCTGCCGTGAGGTCCTTTGCCAACATTTTAAAAACGAATATATAGGGGAATGGTGAGGATCTTGTTTCCCTCCTTGAAAAGAAAAAAAGAAAAAAGCAGAAGTCATGGCCCAAAGATGGGTCCTGTCTAGCAGTTTCCCACCTTTCTGGGCTTTTCCCTGTGGGGTTGGAAACCTATCCTGAAGATCCAGGGCTCCCTAAATTTTCAGCTACTCTCCTTCCAGGCTCCCTGCCGCTGCTACCGTGTGGTCTTATACATGAATAGCCCAGGCTTCTCATTGCTGCTTCTTCTGCAGGAACCACAGGTACCCAGTAAGAGCAGGCCAGGAAGAGACGCTCATGGAATTGCTGCACATCAGATTGCATGTTGGAGATAAGTTCCTTAGCTGGGTCAAAAAATGAATGGAAAGGATTGTCAGCATCACCATTCTGCGGCACTATAATGGGACTGGTGATGCTCAACATATTCATAAGTCACCTTCCAGAGGGATGGGAGTCAGCAACAAAGCTCGTTTCTTATGCCGTGATCTGCATAGTCAAAGCTAAAGCCGCCTGCAGAATTGCACAAGATTCTGGTCTCCACGGATGGCATGATAAAACCGCAGGGGAAATGAGCTGTCAGTCAATGCAAAGTAGTGTGCAAAAGGGAAAGCCCCAGCCCAACTGTCTGTGCATGCACTGATTTCTTCAGACAAGCTTCAACACCGAGCAAACTGAAGAGACCCCATGAAAGCTCCCTTGGAAATATCATCTGTGCGAGATGGGAAAGACTGGGGAGCGTTATTACGTTGCTATATAAAACCCAAAGCAAGCCCAGATTGAATATCAGCTTTCCTGGTCTTTCCCACCTACAAAGTGCCAAGTAGCATGAAGAAGGCTTAGAATTGGCTGGTGGAGGTGCCTCACTGCTGGTACCTTGCAGCATCACCTTGGAAAGCTCTTCTCCCTTCAGGGTCACCATTGCCCTTCTCCATCTCCCACTGCCACTGACTTCTCCTAATACCACCAGCTCTTTGGAGGCCTTGGCCACCCACCACCATGACTCGGCCAGCCCGTACCTGGGATCAGGTATTTGCCTGCAAGACCTTCATGGCACGCTAGAAGCAAGAGCCCAACCCCGCACCTACCGACACCGAGCAGGTCTCCCTTCCTCACACCAATTTCCAGGGTTCCTAAACCCCAGGGCACCACCCCTTTCCCATGGGCCATGTCTCACTTGGGCCGTGTAGCGTGGGAAAAGAGCACTTTTGGGTCAATATTTGTTTTTTTCTTTTTTTTTTTTTTTATTAAAATACTGTTATACCAAGTGGAATGCTACAGCATCTCGGTATAGGGCAGCATAACGAAACAGCCAGGTTTATGTTTAAATACTTAAGATAACTTAAAATGCACAAACAAGAACTCATTGTCTTTGGCAGAAAAAAAAAAAGTTCACAGCACGAAAAAATACTTAAAAAGAAATAACCAATATTAATATAAAATATATTAAGTTGTGTTTTTTTTCCTCTTTCATATTTTTTTTGTTTGTTTTCCACTTTGTAAACAATGCATGAGAACCAAACGCATTTTTTACGTGTCTTGGAGAGAAAATAAAAAAATGCAGTTGTCCAGCAAATGCATAGGCGTTTAAAGAAGAAAGAAAACAAAAACGTACATGAAGGCCAAGGCTGGAAAGTATCCGAGTTCGGAGGACTGAGAAAGTCTCACTAAAATCAACGTTGGCTACTGCCAGAAACCAGCTGCCAGTAGACAAGGGAGGTATGAGGATTCCCAGTGAGAAGAGACGTAGGCAAAGCTCAGTGCAGAGCCAGGAAAAGGGTGACAAGGTCCCACCCCAGCAAGATCAGATGTGCTTGTTTTTCTTCAAGAGCATTTCACCTTCTTCTCCTTAGACTTCTCCTCCACCTTCCATTCTCTTCTTTATGCACAAGCGTCATCCCATCTCCTCCCTTCATAAGGAAAATCCCATCGATTGACACATACCTAGGACTCTTCTGAAAGCTTCTTTCCAAATCCCTCTCCCTCCTGGAGCTGCACTGGAAACCCAAAGGTACCATGACGGCAAACAGGGGTTTTCACCTCCTGGCCCTGGGACCACTCGACTTGGTCACGTGGATTTGGATGGGGCTCAGTCGATGGAGAGCAGCTGCAGATCCCTCCGGGCTCTGCCGCTACAAAGAGCAGCTCAGAAGCAGAGACACATCTGTACTCGCACACAGATATTTGGCTCACGGCTACTGTTCAGACAGGAGGGAAATTCCAGTCAGAGGAACCACAGGAAAGCACCCTGAAGGACACGGAAGGCAGAGAAACAGACAGGATCTAGGCTGGAGAACACGAAGGAGCTGACAAGTGAGGGGGAAGAAAAGACACTCCACAGTCAGCAAAGGAGGAGGGAGGAAGGGAACAGAACTGAAATGATAAATACATTTGCGGTATCCTGATCTACAACACACAGATGTATTTACAAGGGGGATCTTGTCTCCCGGGCTGCAAGCCCCTCGTCACTGTACAGCTTCTGCACGCTAACACCTCCAGGGTCTGGGGCGCTCCAGAGCGCCCCTTGTCCTGTGCATCCCCGTAGGACATGCCCGTGGCCACGACGGGATGCACAGGGGTGACATCCCAGCAGCAAGTCCTGCTCCCCGAACCAGGCAGGGCAAATCTGCAGTGCCAGGGGGTTGCTGGGGTCTTCTCTCAAAACCAGCCCGCCCACAAACGTTGCTGCTGTTCTCCTGGCCACTGCTCCAACCATGGCAGGATGTGTGGAGGGCTGGAGGCACAGCCTGGTCCCCACAGACTGTGGCATCCTCCCTGCAAAGCCTTCTTCCCTCGAACTCTGCCATCTGGGAATTCGCTGCTATGGAGAACGAGTCCTGTCCAGGCACCTGGGGACCAAAGGGCTTCTCTGATCGTACAACAGTCTGTGAGTTGGGAGAGGATGACATGTCTGCCCTGGGTGGCCAGAACTTCCCATCTTTAAATCAAGATCTCCACCATGTCAGACAGGTCAAGGGCTCTGGTTGCAGCCAAGCTCTCTGCAAAGAAACAAAGTGAAAACTGTGAGAGCCCTGGAGGAGCAAAGAGCTTCACAGAAGTCATAGCTAAAACAGCAGCAGGTTACTTCAGAAGCTCTGCGCTTTGGCAGAGGAAAACCCAGCCTTGCTCCCCTCCCTAATCTTTTCCCCCTATGCTTTTCCATGCTCCTTCCCAGTCAGTGACTCTGCTTGGCCCCTCCAGCACCGGCTGCATCGCATCCACGGTACCTCCCATTAGTCACAGCCGTGGGAGGCCAAGCCCTCGTAGCTGGCACAGAGGAACCTGTTCCTTGCTCACATCTCGGCTATGCAGGGTGCTCGGAGCAGAGCGGGGCAACGTCCCCGGGTTTCCTCTGCTCCCAGCCCTGCCGGGGCCTGGACGGGCGTTCTGGGAGGCAGGAGGGAAGTGGGACTCACCCAGTGAGCTGGCTGGACACTCAGGCCCCTCGCCCTGGCTGCTGCCCTCGGCCAGGCTGTCTGTCTGCGTGCTGCCGTCCTTGCTGCCGTGCTTGGAATGGAAGGGCAGCGGGGCGGAGGTGGGCAGCGCCGCTGCTTCTTCTGCTGGGGCTTTGCCTGCTAGAGGAAGGCAGAGGAGATGCTGTTGGAGCTGAAGCGGTCAGCCCTATCGTGGGGCCTGAGTGTTTTGTGATGAGTTCCCAGGATCTACAGTCACACAGCTGGGTGGGCAAATCCCACAGCCTCCAAGAAACACCCCAAGTCTCCTGAATGCCAGAGAGTTACTCCCAAATGTCCAGACAGCAAGGAGGACTTCCAGGCAACTCTTTACCTTGAAGCAGAGGCAAGGAGTGCACAGGACCCTCCATTTACCTGCACATCCACGGGAGGTGCCCTCTGCCAGCCGCTCGCTCGGGCTAGCACCCTGCCAGCTCTGGGTGCCAGAGGCTGCAAAGATGGATGGCACGGACTTGGCTGGCCGCAGGGAGCCTTGCAGGGCTTTGCTGGGGTCCTTCCGCGAACGCTGCTGCAGCACTTTGATGACGGCGTCCTTCTCCAGTATTTGGGCATGCAGAGCTTTTAACCTGGAGAGGTGAAGAGGTACAAGTTCAGAGAGGGCCAGGACGGGGGTTTTGGTGCAGGGCTTCAGCGGCTGGGGCAGAGAGAAGGATGACAAAACCTCCATTGGACAAAGCCTTTATGGGGCCTAGCTGGCCTGGCTGCTGGTAGCCACAAAGCAGCCATGCTGGAAACGCTCTGTGATGGCGCTGCCCAGCCGGATGGAGGAGCAGCGTGTCGGAAAACACGCCAGGTGAGGTAGCACTACCTGCTCTCCATCTCTTGCTGCTTGTGGTTGGCCAAGAGGAGGTCCTCGTTGAAGCTGCTGTTGGGAGAGTGCCGCGGGGAGTGGCTGATGAGCGTCGTGTCCCGCTGGGCGGCCGCGGTGGCCGCGGCGTCCATGGCAAACTGCCGCATGGTGCACTCCTCTAGGTACTTCTGCTCCCACTTGGTCATGTCGGCCTCCAGGGCAAGGATCTTCTCCTCCTTCTCCCTCAGTTGCTCGGAGAGCATGTGGGCGCTCAGCTCGGAGGCTCCGCCACCCGGGGTGCCTGCCTGCCTCTACATCGGCAAAGAAAACCATGGAGAGGGTGAGAGGGGCCGGGGAAGACACTGCCTGATGCCCGGTGCCTCCTTGGCCCCCAACAGGCATCGCCACCAGTGGAGCCCTCACCTGCTGAGCCCGCAGCATCTTCAGCTCCTGCTCCAGGCGAGTGCGGAGCCGCAGCTCCAGTTGCTCCCGCTTCTCGCAGGCGGCCTGGAGCTGGCCCAGCGCTGCCTGCAGCCTCTCCACCTTCTCCACGTACGCCCGCTTCTTGCGCAGCTCGGCCTCTGCCTTGGCTGCCCGGGCCTGGGCGCTGCCCAGCGCCTGCTCCAGCAGCTCTGCCCGTCGCCGCTGGTCCTCGTTAGCGCTGCGCAGCAGGGACACTTCCCGCTCCAGCTTCTCCTTCTCCTGCTGGTGCTCGTAGCCTGCGAGAAGCAACCTCCTTGTCAACCACGGGCCCAGTGCAGCGCTCTCCCCAGCAGCCCAAAGGCTGACGGAGCGCAGAAGCTCTGCAAATCCGCTGCCCGCTGCATTGCAGCACAGGGAAAGCAGGGCTCACGAGGCAGCAAGCAAGCAGCAACCTCCAAGGGCTCCTTTCCTTGCCACGGCAGCGGTGCCCTCCCTTCCCAAGGCATTTTGCTCCCATAACTTTGCTCCTGTGGCCCAACCTGCCTGCTCAATCAAGCAGATAAGCCCGGTCAGAGCCAGACATCTACCCAGGAGTATGGAGACCCACAACAGAAAGAGCCTGGGCCTGGCCTCATTGAGGCTACCTCAGGCTCAGGCTTAGGATACATGAGGGGAAAAAGCTGTCCTGGTGGCATCTAGCCATCTTAAGGAAGGGAATGCTCACTAATGTCCAGTCTTCCCACTGAAAAACCTGCCTGAGCTGGCCTCCAGACTAGAGCAACCAGCAGGAACAGACATGGGAGGCCACCAGATGTGCAAAAACAAAGAGAAGGATCTAGATATGTTTTTCCCGTAAAAGCCCAACCCCACGTAGTCGCAAGGTGTAAGGCAAGGGAATTACAGGAGGGCTGGACTACAGAGGGGAGGGAGTGTGGACTTTGAGCTGGAAGAGCCGGAGCACTGGCTGGAATGTGGAGAATGCAGGTCACACCACCAGGCCGGGATTAATGGCCCGCGTCCAGTGCCAAGAACAGCTTAATTCTCCCTGGGGAATGGCAAAAGCTTCCACCCAGGATCCGCCTCCTCCTCCAGCTTAAAGGGCCTGCAGCTTGTCCCACTGCCACCGGTACAGGCTCACGAGATGGGCACCAGGAGGTGAGTGGGCAAATCTGTCCCCACACTGCACCAGCATTGAGTGCTCTGATGGGGACTTACTTTGTGCAAGGAGCTTCGTCACGGTGCCTTGATTATTCTCCTGGTTTTCCTGGGTCTTGCTGGCCAGCTGTTTGTTTGCAGACTCTAGTCGTTCTGGTGCAAAAGCAATTAAAAATGATTACATTCAAATAAAATTTCAATGGAATTAACTGGAAGCAGCCTGGCTCCCAGTGAAAATACCCACCCTAATAAACCTAGCTGAAAACAGACATGCTGGGAAAAGGCCAAGAGCAACCACTGGGATGGAGGAGCAGAAAAGTGCCACCAGCTAGAGGGAGGCATCAAACCATCCCAGCCTAGGACTCCCATGGACGAGAGGGATGAGGCGACCTGGCCACGTGCAGCCGTTCTCACTGGGGAAGGACTGACCTCCTGAAGAAAGGCCAGCATTTGCCTGGCGTGTGGAGAAAGCTCCACCACTCCAGTCCAGATCACAGCCCAGCTATGGTCATCATCCTCACTCACTCTAAACAGCAGAGTCGAGAGATGCTCCCCCTGCCCGCTGCTGCCTGCAGCCCCTCACCTTTCAGGTCCCGGTTGAAGTCCTGGAGTCGACGCATCTCCCCATCTCTCTTGTTCCTCATGGCTTTCTCCAACGCTTCCCGCTTGGAAGAGGCCTTCATGAGGTTCTCATAATCCTCCGAAATGCGCTGAATCTCTGTTTCCAGCTGAGGGAGGAGGGAATGACAGGCTGAAGTTAGATATTCTTGGAATGAGGAAAAGAAAGGGAGATGTTGGCTAAAGATCGTGCAGATTTCTCAACTTGACCTGAGCTGCATCCTGAGGCCAAGAAGCATTGCAAAACCACAGGACCCTAGAGGTCGGTAATTTTGCCTTTTGCCTCCACCAACCTGAGCTCACATCTCACACCTGAAACCAACCCCTGGGCCACAGCAGGGACAGGGACAGCAGGAACTCTGCGGTCACGACAGAGATGCAGGGCAGCAGAAAGCCAGTGAGCGTAAGGGAAAACCTGCCTGCACTTGCCTGGCCCAAGCATTGCCCATAATTATGGCACGCATGTCAATAAAACACCTCCAAAGCCTTTCCCTTCACCTCGTGTGAACCTGAGCTGGCAGAACCATCTCCAGATTGTTTCACAGCTTCCAAAACTCTCTCATCTTCCTCTGCCCCTCTGTTTGGGACCTTCCCTTTACTTTGAACCACATCGTGATGCTCGGAGAACAGGGTCTGCTTTGAGCCAGGCTCTGCTCCATCCCTGCCCCATCAACTCCCAGAGAATACACCCCCAGGGCAGCTCTAGCTGGAGCGCCCATCTGCCCGCGGTAGCTGATGGGTCCAAGAGGCTTCCCGGGCCACAATTCCGCGGCGAGGTGTCAAGGTGGCCTTTGTGTGCAGAGAACCACGGCGTTGGTGGTGGCAGCAGAGCGCGCACTCAAGCCAGACCAGCTCAACCGGTATGGGTGCATTTTTGCCCAAATAACTGCGCTTATCCAAGAGGCTCCCAGCAGCGGAGATCAGAGCAGCCTGTGCCCCGACCGGGGCTGCTGGAAAGTCCTGCCACAGCCCGGGCAGGGCGACGCGTGCTCTGCACTGCTGGGCCCCGGTGCCGCCGCTCGTCCCTGGCCCGTGGCCGCCACATGCCACGGCCTCCACGGCACGGCCTCCCTCCTCGCCAGGCGGCCTCCAATGGCCCGTTTGTTCTGCGCCGCCGGCGGGGAACAGGCCTCCCTTGTGCGCCTCAGCACAAAGGGCTTTCTGTGGCGGCCGGGCGCGGGAGGGACAGCCAGGAGGAGAGAGACACGCAGCGAGGGGGCTCAACTGTGACCAGAGCCAGAGGACGGGCTCTTTCCCCACTGAGCTTCACGGCGCACAACAGGCCCTCGCCTGAGCTACCGTGCCGCTCAGTTGTCCGGAGGGCTGGTGCAGGGGGGCGAAAAAACATCACCAGACAGAGGGGGAAGAGATTAAAGCCCGAAGGAGGGGTGAATTTTGGCAACAGCTGTTTGATCCTCCTCGAGCCGAGCGCGCGAGCAGCCTGGGGACACAGCCAGGGCCCAGCGAGGCCTCTGCAGGAGCCCTGGTGCTGGGCACGATCCGCTGCGGGTTCCAGGCGGGCCGGGCCCCGTTTCCCTCCTCCGAGAGGGATGAGCCTTGCCGGGAAAGGCCTGGGTGCAGACCTGGGTGCTCCTGCCCCGTTAGGAGGGTGAAACACCGTCTGCGTCAAGGCAGCACGTGACCAACGACGTGGAGTCTATGGGCACCATGAGGGCTAAGTGCCCTCCAGGGAATGTCCCTTTGTGGGGCACCAGCTCTTCCAGGTCGCTCCCAGACCAGCGCATGCCAAGTTTCTCCTGAACCCCCACCGAGACCAGGCCGGGTCACCACAGCTTGAGCCCCAACACCAAGGCGCTCCAGCCCCTCTGCGGGGCTCCCGGCCATGCCGCGCGTGGCTCCGGGCGCTCCATGCCGGCCTGCGGGCACCACGCCGCGCCGGCACGCCAGCCCCCGCCACGGTGGCCCCGGTACCTTCTGGATGCGGCTCGCCTTCTCAGCGTAGCCCTCGAGCTCCCGCCGGAGCTTCTCGCCGTCCCGCTGCAGCTTCTCGTTCTCCCGCCGCAGCTTCTCGTTGTCTCTCAGCACGGTCTCCGCCTGGGCCAAGCGGCTGCTGGCAGAGGCCGCCTGGGCCGTCACCAAGGCCTCCACGGCGGTCGGGCCGAGTGAGCCCAGCGGGCTGTGGCACAGGGCACCCTGCGGCGGCAGGAAGGCTGCGGAGACGTGAGGCGGCATGGCCCTGTGGAGAGCAAGGGGCAGGGGCGCTCAGAGGCCGCGCGGAGCCCGAGCGCGCTGCCCCGCTCCTGCAGAGCGTGGCCGGTCCCTCTCCACTCGCAGGTGCCCGGTGCTGCGGGCCGTGCTGAGGGTGGCTGGGGCAGCCAGCACTGCTCCGCGCGCACACGGCTGGACGCAGAGGGATACCCGGCTCATCAGAACGGATGGGAGGCTCCCTGTCCTTCTACGGAGGGAGGCTGCAGCCTCCTGAGGTGGCTCTTCCCCAAACAAGCTCCTCGAGAGATTGTTAATCCATCCTTCTTCTATGTGGAAGGTGGCTGGACTCTCCCTGCCACCCTCCCCGACAGAGCAACTGCTCCGAGTTCCTCGACATCCCAGTGGCGGCCTGGAATGCCCAGCATGCGGTGCGGGTGCCCGCCGGAGCCAGGGTGGCACAGGACCCGCGGCTGCCCGCCAAGGGCCCGCATTCCTGCAGGATGATATAGGAGCGGGAAGGAACAACCGCGCCGGCCCGGCAGCCTCCCCTTCCCCTCTTTGTTCCCCTGCGAGGAGAAATGTTTCCTGCCAGGACGCAGCCCGCGGCTCCGGCTGGCAGGACGGGAGGCCGCCGTGCCCTGCCAGGGGCTCCCTCGGGGCACAGAGAGCAAGGGAATGCAGTGCTAATCCGAGTCCCTCGGATGGCACGGCGGCTCCTTTTGCCAGGGTTGTTTGCCCCATCACCAAGCCGTGGGCTCCCCTAGGTTTGGGACTACAAGGCTGGGTTTCCATGGAGTGGCCAGAGCATTTTCCTTCCACCCTGGCCCATGCCTGTTCCAAATTTAGCCATTTCCTGGTCTGGTTCCAGCTTCTAAATTAACCCAAAATTCCACGCAGAGCATTAGGAGGGGGAAGGGTCTATGGAGGCCGTAGCATTTTCATCGCCAACTGGAAAAAATGACTTCCAGTTTGGCTACACCAGGGAAAAGTGTGGCCTTGGTGCTCGAACGGGGAGCCGAGAGCACTGGTGCGCTCAGCAGGCATGGACGGTGCCCCGCGATGGGCAGGGTCTCCCATGGCTTCTCTGTTGTCCCGAGGTTGTCCCACGTGCCCACTTGGCCCAGTGGTCACCTGCAGGGAGCCCTAGAGCCCCCACGGCTCCCACTGCTACCCAAGTTGCACGAACCGCTGTCCCCCTGCAGCTCATGGCCAGTCCCCTCAGTGCAGGATCTTTGGGAACATGGACCCTGACTTCTCCACACACCAGGGCCAGCGACGCACAGGGCTGGGCAGCACCTTGCGAGCACGACACTGCCCCAGTAGCACGAGCCGGGCCGCTCACCTGATGCCAGGGTGCTGAAACGCTGGGCCCTCCTGCGAGCAGGCTCTGGGGTCTGCCAGGTAGGCAACAGGGGCGTCCTGGGAGGGCAGGATGAAGGGGTACTCAGGAGGAGGCCCCCGTGCCTCCGTCCCCTCTGAGTGCTGGCCCCTGAGAGCAGTGAGCTGGTAGTGCCTGGAAAGCTGGGGGTAGCTGTGGGACGAGCTCATGTGGTTGTGCGCCTTGGCGCCGTTCCTCTCCAGGGACATCTGCATGAGGCGCTCGCTCAGGGACCTCACGTGGCCGTGCTTCAGCTCCTTGAGCGAGGCGTCCGGGCGCCGCGCGCCGCTCTCGGCCCCGTGCTGCCCGCTCTCGCCGGGAGCGCCCTGGCCAGCGCCACTGGGCTGCTGGCCACCCCGCTGCGATGCATAGTACTGTGAGTGAGCCTTGGCCTCCTCGTACGTGGGCAGCTCCTCGCCCTTGTGCTGGGGCTGGTAGAGCCGATAGAGGCTGTTCTCCAAGTAGACATGGTCGGCATGGTGCTCCTGGCCCTGGGGCTCCTGCCGCGTGGACTGCTGCACCATCTGGCTTTCCTCCTGGGTGAGGCTCTCAAGCGAGGAGCGGGGGCTGCCCGGGCCGCCCCCTCCGCGCAGCGCTTGCTGCTGGATGGCCAGCAGCGTGCGGTTCTCCGTGAGGTTGCCGTAGCGCAGCTGCTCCTGGATGAGGCGGTGCAGCACCGTCCCGCTCGCGTCCTCCGCTGTCCTCATTGTGCCCCGCTCGCCCGGCGGCCTCCACCGACGACGCCCAGAGGCACCCAGGGCTCTCCTAGCAGGGACGGGGCACCCGGGGGCACCTGCGAGGGGAGAGAGAGGGCAGGTCAAGCAACCTGGACAGCGAGGAATGGGCCCAGACGGGAGGCACCCAAAGCGCCTCCCCGCGCTCCCCGAGACTTTCGTTCCCCAGGACTCCCGCGGCCGGGGGACAAGGGGCAGCCCAAGGCGCCCGAGCGGGCGGCAGCCGTGGGCTCGGCGCTTGTAGAGCGGGGCTGAAGGAGGGGTCGTGGCGCTGCCGCTGCGGCCCGAGGGCGGCACTCACCGGGACATGGCGGGGAGCGGTGCGGCGGGCGCAGCGCGGGCGGCGGCTCTGAGCTCCGCGCCGGCCACCGGGGGCCGC